>OX451218.1:52103323-52386183 GCA_949628195.1 Phasia obesa | reverse complement strand
AAATATTAAATAATTCTTGCAAAAAAAAACCGACTTCAAAACAGATAGAAGGGCACCAATTCTAAACTAAAAATGTAAGAAGTAATCTGTAAGAACTATATATAAACCAAATAAAAGATGCGCCAAAATTAGAGGGAAAAAATAAAGACTATTGAATGTCAAGCCTCTCCCTATTACTGTTTAAAAGTTAAGTTATTTTCACCAGCATCCGTCTTGTATGGGGACACCATTCAAGCCTCTGTCTATAACGGTTTCAAAGATAGGGGCACACAGATCGAATAACATCACCTATTCGGACACCCTTTAATTTACAATGTTAAATTAAAGATCTGTTGTTATAGAGGACTTGGTCACAAAGATTCTTTGTAAATTTCAACTATCTGTCTATAACGGTTAAAAAGTTTAACCATATATATCAAATTACATGAACTATTGGGACACCCTTTACATTATAATTCCAAATATTTATATTTGTTATCATACCAGAGAAAGTAGTGGACATTCTGCCTAATTTTCAAGTGTTTGTGTTTAACGGTTCAAAAGATAGCGTCATATAGATCAAATTACGTAATTTATGGGGACACCCTTTAATTTCTAACTTCAAATTGTATACTTGCTATAGTGGACTTTGCAATACAGGGTCCTTGTAAATTTCAGCTGTCTGTCTCTAACAGTTCAAAAGTTTGGCCACATACATAGAATTACATTAACTATTGGGACACCCTTTAAGTTCTAAATTCAAAATTTTATACTTTTTGTTATAGCTGACTTAGTACTACAGGTTCTTTGTAAATTTCAGCGGTCTGTGAAAAACTATTCAAAAGTATGGCCATATACATCAAATTAAATGAACTATTGGAGCACCCTTTAATTTAAAATTTTGAGTATTTATACATTTTATTATAACGGTCATAGTAGTCGACATTCTGTCAAATTTTCAAGGTTTAGTCTATAACGGTTCAAATAATAGACCCAAATAGGTCATATTATGTCACCTATGGGGACACCCTTTAAATTTTAAATTTATTTTTTTATTAATTTCTGCTGTTGGGAGCTATAGCGGCACGCAGTTTTTTAAAATTTTAATTTGCTGCCCTTTACGGTTCTTAATACACGTAAAAAACATGTATGTTGTATGGGGACACCCTTTAATTTTTAATATAATAAACTGTTTTTAAAATGGGACCAACCTTGAAGCATAACCTTTCAAATAAAGCAAAAAATTTTAAAATCGGTTCAGAAATGGCTGAGTTCTGCGGTTACATACATAAAAAAAAAAAAGCAACATTCAGACGAATAGATAACCTCCTTCTTTTTTGAAGTCGGTTAAAAAATACAAAAAATCACAGAATCTGCATTTTGAACCCAAAATAGTTTTAGAAAATAATTTTGAAGAAAACTAATACGGTTGCAAGAGTTACTTCTTGTTTTCAATTTTTTAAATTGCTATGAATTTTAAAGGCAATAACGCCTTACACGGTACGGGAAATTGTAGTAGATTTCATAGTTGGGGGTAGTGCACTAATTCTGCAATCTTCATTCACACTGAGTGATATTGCAAAATTATTGCATTCATTTTTTTGATTTCTAATGGTGATTGCAAAATTTGCAGCTTCAATCAACATTAGTGATAGGGAGTTAAAAAGTATTTGCACTAAAATTTAATTATTTTGATTTCAAAAAATGCAATCAGCAATATATTGCAACTTTTTTTCCTTCACTCAAGTTGATTGCAAGAAGAAATTTTGCATTCAATTTGAGGGTCAATTTGATTTATTGTTATTTTTGTTCACTAATTCAAAAGTGAAGACTAATACTTCATTAAAAATATAATTCAATTTATTTTATATTTATTAATGATTATATAAAACAGTAAATTACCTTATATATGTAACATAAATATACGAATATGACCATCTAGACTTTCAAAAATTAATTTAATTAATTTTAAGTTTTTTTATTTCAATAAACAAAATGGATAAATAAAAAAGTAAAATACAAAAAATTATTTGCAACAAACTTTTCAAAACTGTTACTACCAAATTTTTTATCTTCTGAGTGTCTACCATTCCACTAAAGAAAAATAAAGGCCTCACAGGTGCAAAAGAAGGCAAATGCGTGTTGAATTTTAAAAACATTTACCTAATTACTGGATATTTGTTAAGACAACAGTCTCAAAATCCAGTAGAGAAGTATTTAATTCTATTCATATGCTATCATTTTGTTCTACTGTTGAATTATCTAATATCAAAGATATGAGAAGACTCGTGATTTAAACAATCGTTTTATTTTATTTGAAAATTTTTATGTAACTGTTATATAATATTAATAATTAATTTGTTACCATTATGTACCTTGTTTCAATACTGAATAAAAAATTCATTACGTTACATCACTTTTTTTATTTTGGTGTAAAGTATTCAAAACAAAAAACGAATTTATTTCAAAATTCTTAAGACCAATAATTTTTGAAAGTTGATTGAGAGTATGAATAAATGCAGCTTTTTATTGATTGCAAGTAAAAATTTTGCAATCAATTGATTTTTTTTTTTTTTTGATTGCAAGTAAAAATTTTGCAATCAATTGAGTGAGTGAAGAATTCTTGCACTAAATCTGCGTTGAGTGGTAGTGCAAACATTTGCACTACCACTAAATTCTTTTGATTGCTAGTGCAGCTTTGAAGTTTATCACTCAGCTGCAAAAAAAATATTGCAATAATTTCTTTTGCAATATGATTTAGTGGTAGTGCAATGCTGATTTCAATCAAAATTTAGTGCACTACCCCCATCTATGGTAGATTTACACTTTGAGTCGTATTTTTTGACGTTATTGACTCAAACAATACGCATTCTTCAAAACGCCTAGTATTTTATATGACAAGGCCAATAAGGCTGATTATAATTACATTCCAGTAAAAGAAAATCAACGTTTTCATCAAATCATTGCCTTTGAAAATGAGACAACTACATTGGCGCATACCAAAACATTTTTTTTTTCAGCTAAAATGGATAACTATTATTGAATATTAAACTTACATGCAATAAGACCACAAAAAATATAAAATAAGTCTATTACGACTTGTGAATTTTTTAACGCCATTCAAAATCATCAAATAAATGGAGTTTTTTCATTTTCAAAAGGAACGGCTAAATTATTTTAAAGAAATTTAATCATTTTCTATTGTCATACGAATTAGGATAACAAATATTTTATTCATAATAAAAAAAGAGTGAAAATAAATTGACATTAACATCAACAAAATTATTTATTCAATTGTTGCTGATACAGTTCAAATGATAATAATTATTACTTTTTTTATTATTTATAATAATCACTTATTGTTTTAATATAATTTTTCTCTTATAAATTGATTTCTGTACTTTTGTAGAAGCTTTCAAATGATAACACAAAACGGTAGTTCCTTTCATAGTTGACATTACTAGCGGGTTTCTAATAAAATGAAATGGCGGCAAAAATATGCAAAATAGCCTAATAACTTATTACTGCAAGTCCCAATAAAGTTATTATTCTTAGTTTTATTATATAGTCTAATAATTTAAAAAAAAAATAATCCATTTAAACCACACTTTGAAGACCAGCTGTTTTAAATATTTGATTTTTGTTTTCAATAACGGGAGCAAAGTTTTGGCAACACTGAGTAGCAATCTCGGTTACCAAGTCTGCTGATTTCTATGCATTTTGTTTATTTTTCATCGTAAAAGTGGAACGGTGAGATTTGTGTATTTTCGTCCTCACATTGTAGCTTTCATAAAGTTTTTGTGTTACTGTTTTTTAAAATTTATATTCGCCATTTCCTTAAACGAAATGTCCTTTATGCATTGAAAATAGTGTAGTAGTGTGTGTAGGGTGCTAGTCTATCAGTATGGGGCTTATAAATTTCTTAAGGCAGCCATACACATCGTTCTTTTTTGTCAGTTTTATCCGCACGGTTAAAACTGTACGGATAAACACGAACAACGACATCCTCACACTACACGTTCTTTACTTCAGTTAAAGACTTATTTATTTTACTTGGTGGAATCATGACGGCAACAATAAAAACAAAGGTGCTACTCAAATGGCAAATCATTGTAATTTGTTTCCACAGAGAAAACAAAACAATACAAATTTGACAGCGACGTTCACAAAACCTATTCTTTTTGACTGAGTAATCACACACACTGTTGCCAGATTTGCTGAGATCTCTGCATTTTGCTGATTTTTCATCGTAAAATTGGCTAGGTGAGATTTGCCGATTTTCTCCCTCAAATTGCAGATTTTTTGAAATGACTGTGTTTAGCACTTTTGCCAACTTTTTCATACTTTTCCCACTAAATTTGTATTGAAAAACGCCAGAAACCGCAAATTTTTTGTTTAGCAGTCATTAAAGTAAAAAAATTGCTAAAAATTACGTTTAAATGTATTCATTATTATTTAAATTTATTCAAATTTTAAAGCCATTTCTGTTCAGTAGGTTATGCCATTTAATTATGGAAATTATGCGATTGGATAATGACTAAGGGAAATTTAATAAAAATTAAAGGAAATTATTCAGTTAATCGACAGCAGTCTGTTGTATTTTAGGCAAATTTTAAAGTAATTTTTATCAGATAAAAATTAAACCTTTCTCAAGCAACAACTTGTAAAATTTTTAGAAAATTAGTAATTCCACGTTAAATCAACAAGGCTACTTCAGATTTTATTGAAATTTTATTATTTATATTCCTTGACTCTCTGAATCCAAATATCATTTTTTTATAAAAACCTTTGAGATAGTGTCGTTTAATTTTTTTAAAATTTACATATGTTTTTAAATGTGGCATGATGAGTACACCATAAAAATTTCAGAGTGGGACCACGGTGGGATCAGAAGTGAATGAAATCCCCTTTAAAATGAGCTATTACTCAACTTCCTAGGGCTTATAGAACTGGTATTAGAATATATTTAATCCTCGATCGCATATGCAAAAAAGCGATATTTTCCTATTTTGATAGCTGTATAGCTAAAAAACCGTAAGAGATAGAATTTTTTAAAATTATATTTGGCTTCAGAATGTAAATGAATATAAACAACAAAAGTTTCAATAAAATCGGAAGTGGTAAATTTGAAAACAATTTTTTTTTGGTTTAGTTTTAATGAATAAATCCAATCTAATGGGTGATTTTTTTGAGGTTAGGATTTTCATGCATTAGTATTTGACAGATCACGTGAGATTTCAGACATGGTGCCAAAGAGAAAGATGCTCAGTATGCTTTGACATTTCATCATGAATAGACTTACTAACGAGCAACGCTTGCAAATCATTGAATTTTATTACCAAAATCAGTGTTCGGTTCGAAATGTTCAAATGTGACAAATTTTGTTCAGCGATGAGGCTCATTTCTGGTTGAATGGCTACGTAAATAAGCAAAATTGCCGCATTTGGAGTGAAGAGCAACCAGAAGCCGTTCAAGAACTGCCCATGCATCCCGAAAAATGCACTGTTTGGTGTGGTTTGTACGTTGGTGGTATCATTGGACCGTATTTTTTCAAAGACGCTGTTGGACGCAACGTTACGGTGAATGGCAATCGCTATCGTTCGATGCTAACAAACTTTTTGTTGCCAAAAATGGAACAACTGAACTTGGTTGACATGTGGTTTCAACAAGATGGCGCTACATGCCACACAGCTCGCGATTCTATGGCCATTTTGAGGGAAAACTTCGGAGAACAAAAAAGTAATAAAAGAGCAAAATAACACACGTCTGTGATAGGGGCTCTCACATTTTTTGCAAAAAAGTCCGATAATCTCTACCTTTAAAACTCAAAAATTACGGGAAAACAATTGTGCACTTTGTGATTATCCCGGGAAATTGAAGTTACCTGCATTTGGACAAAATTATAATTTGTAATTAATTATATTAATTTACAAAAAAAGAAAAATCATTTAAATTTCACTCAAACTACACAAACGAGACAACTATTGCCGGAAAAAAATAACTAAATTTGTAAACAACACCAGCTGTTTCACTTGAACAAATACTGGTTTGTGAAAGTGTTGCCAAACTCAACTACAGGTACTACTTATTGAGCACGGTATTGCAATAGTAAAAAAAGGCCGTTATTTTTTAAAAACATTATTTCCCAGCAAACTTTTTTACCAGATATTCAAAAATAAACATGAATAATACCATAACGACTAGATCTGGTGCATCATCTTCAGCCAAAAGATCCAGAGATCCCGCGGCGGACTCTCCACTTGAAAATGGTGTAAAAACCCCACGTTTGTCTACTGGTGACAGAAGTTTTCTTGTTGCCCTGATACGTGAAAGTGAAGCACTAACTGCCCAGAAAATTGATGAATCCATTAAGGACAGTGAAAGGAAGCATTTTAGTTATATGAAAGGTCTTATAAGTGAAAGTGAAGAGAGGATTCGTGAAGTTGTTGAGACCGAATTTAAAAGTTTCAGGGAAATCTTGAATAATATATCTGAGAGAGTTAGTAATCTTGAGGCCAAATGTTCCCAAATAGATAGCATGAAAGCTGAAATTCAAGACCTTAAGAAGAAAATGCTAACCCATGAAAATTCTGTTGTGGCAAGTAGTATTAGAATTTCTGGCGTACCCAAAATGGATAATGAAAATTTACATTGTGTTTTCGAGTCTATCTGCCGAAATTTAAACATCCCCACTCCGAAACTTGAAAAGATATATAGACTTCAAAAGATATATAGGAACAACAAACCATACGTGCCAACTGATGAAGTTATTGTTGCAAAACTTCAGTCACCCTTTGAAAAAAATTTTTTGCTTAAGTCTATAGCCAAACTTAGGCGTGAAACCAGAGCTGCACTAACCTTAAACCATGCTGATATACAAAGCGATCAACCAATTTACATAAATGAAAATCTAACACCACATAACTACAGGATATTCAAAGCTGCTCTGCGTATGAAAAGGGAAAATAAAATTCAGTCGGCCTATACGCTCAGAGGTCTTGTATACATTAAGAAATTTCATAATGATGACCCAATTTTAGTAGAGTTTCAAGAGAATTTAGACCAGCTTTTTCTTTAAGATGATTTGGAGCCGAACAATCTCTCTCATGCTACTCTTAATGATAGATATAATTTATTAAACATTTATTATTTATTATTTATCATTTATATCGTGACATACAAACATTTTTTTAACCTTTTAACTAATTTACTTGTCAAAAAAAAGTTTTTTAATACTTATTGCGTTGCTACACAATTTTTTAGTTATAAATTCTTCAACTAATCAACTTGGTTCCAGGGAAGGTAACTATAATATGGTGCGAATATTTGCAAAACGCTATTCTGGTTTTTCCATCTGTCATATAAATGCACAAAGTTTATATCGAAAAATCGATGAATTTCGCTACATTTTTGAAGACTCTGGTATTGATGCTGTGTGCATCTCAGAAACTTGGTTTAACGAAGCCCATAATAACAAACTGATCGAACTACGAGGTTATAAAATCTTTAGATGTGATCGTGATGGAAATGCTGGAGGAGTGGCAATCTATATTAAAAACAGCATATCGTGTAAGCTTATCTCAAAATTTCAAGCTAAGAATGATGTTGAATACATATTTGTAGAGCTGAATTCAAAGGATGAGAAGTTGTTGCTAGGTAATGTCTACAGACCAAATAATAATATCAAGCTTGATTCCCTTGTAACTGAGCTAGAATTACATACTGTGGCATACTCTAACATAATAATAACAGGTGATTTCAATAGTAATATACTAACTCAAACTGGATTGAATCTTTGTTCTACTATGGCCTCCTTCAACTTATCTGCTGTAAACAGCTCAACACCAACACACTATACAGCGACCAATTCTACATTGCTTGACATTTTCTTCGTTGATAATAGTAGTAAAGTTCTGCACTACGACCAGTTAGCTGCACCAGTTTACTCCAAGCATGATCTTATCTTTATGTCTTACAATTTTAACGTTGTGCGGTACAATGAAAAGTTTTCCTTTCGAGATTACAATAAAATATATATGGCATCTCTTGTAGCAGATCTTAGTAATGCTCCGTGGAATGATATTTACTATATCCAATCTGCCAATGATCAAGTAAAGTTACTCAACAGCATCATTTTATCGATATTTAATAAACACGTCCCATTAAAAACAAAATATACAAAACAAAAAATTACACCATGGTTCACAGCGGAGATAAAGCTACTTATTGAAAATCGCGATAATTTATATTACAGATGGAAACGCTACCGCACAAATGAATTGTTTATCAATTTTCGAGCTGCAAAAAAGGCAGCTGCCTCCAAAATAAAGCAAGAAAAGTCTTCATATTATAGGAGTAAATTCAACAATGCGATCGACACAAAACAAACTTGGAAGCAAATCCGTGATATTGGCATTATTGGAAAGAAAGTTCATACTAATGAAATAGACGTCAGTTCCCTAAATGAGAAATTTGTGAATATACCTCAACCTCCAGTACAACATAGCTTTTATAATACAGATAATCTTGCTGTTACGTCGCCTGAAAATCCGTTTAACGTTATGTGCTTTCACATAATTGAAGTATTTGAAGGTTTCTGGTCAATTAAGTCCAATGCCATTGGGCCAGATGATATTCATCCTAGATTCATAAAAATTATACTCCCTTGGATCATAAGTTATGTATATCATATTTTTAATACCATAGTCACCACCAGCACATATCCAACAGAATGGAAGTATGCCAAAGTAATACCAGTGCTAAAATCAGATAAAGAATATAGACCTATATCTATTCTTCCCTATCTCTCTAAAGTCTTCGAGCGGATTTTACATAAACAAATTTCCAAATATATCTACTCAAACGAGCTTTTGACTGATCGGCAATCTGGCTTTAGGCCACATCATAGTTGTATCACAGCCTTAACGGAAGTGGTTGAAAATATCCGTGTTAATCTTGATGACAACAAAATTACCTTCTTAGTTTTGTTAGATCACTCTAAAGCATTCGACACTGTGGATCACAATACATTGATTATGAAACTCAAAAAAATATTTAACTTTTCGTCCACAGCGACAAAGTTAATTAAATCATACCTGACGGATAGATTTCAATCAGTTACAAATAAAGACAGAACATCAAGGCCTTTGCACTTGCCTAGAGGTGTTCCTCAAGGGTCTATACTTGGTCCATTATTGTATTCATTATACGCAAATGATTTACCTGAGCAAATCCAACACTGTCGTATTCGTATGTATGCAGACGATGTTCAAATTTACCTCAGTAGTCCCAAGGATCTTATTCATGATAAAGTTAACGAACTCAATCAAGATCTTATTAGAGTTATTACCTGGGCCTCTGCCAATGGTTTACGATTAAATCCAAAGAAATCAAAATGTATTATCATTTGCAAAAAAACCGTATCATTAAGTGATGACATCAATATATACCTGGGAGAGACCAAAATTGATATTGTAACCACTATAAAAAACCTTGGAGTCACATTCAATCGGTCGCTTAACTGGTCCGATCATATTACACAAGCCTGTGGAAGAACATATGGTATGCTCAGAAGTCTATGGCCAAGTCATAACTACACACCACCGAAAATAAGGATGATGTTAGCAAAGACGTTCCTTATACCCACACTGCTGTATTCATCAGAAATTTTTGCAAGTTGTAATTTAAAGGAAAAAAGAAAGATTACCACTACTTTTAACAATATTACACGTTATGTTTACGGCCTAACACGATTTGAAAGTGTTTCTTCATTCTCAAAACGTATATTTGGAATTACACTCGATAACTACCTGGAACTAAAAAATCTAACTTTTCTACATAAAATTATCACAACGAAGGAGCCTTACCATCTTTATAACAAATTGACCTTTACCACATCACTTAGGAATAATTCAATTAGGACCTTCCAATATCGTGATACAGCATCCTACCATCAATTCTTCATCTTCACCATACATCTCTGGAACCGTCTTCCCTCATACCTACAATTCACCAGCAACGCATATAAATTTAAAAAACTTTTGTTCCAACATTACAATGGTAACAATTAAACTGAACACTAAAATTTTCTTTTCTTTTAATTTTGTCAAAATTGTTCGTATATATATTTATATCTATTTTGTACACAAGCATATATATGTTTATTTGGCTTAATTAATTTGATTATAACTTAACTGATTCTAATACTGTAAATTAAAAGATGTTGCATCTTGTTGTATTAGAAAATCACTCAATAAAAAAAATACAAATACAAATACAATTCATCTCAAGAAATGGACCGGTAAGTTGGCCACCAAGATCATGTGATTTGACGCCTTTAGACTATTTTTTGTGGGGCTACGTCAAGTCTAAAGTCTACAGAAATAAGCCAGCAACTATTCCAGCTTTGGAAGACAACATTTCCGAAGAAATTCGGGCTATTCCGGCCGAAATGCTCGAAAAAGTTGCCCAAAATTGGACTTTCCGAACGGACCACCTAAGACGCAGCCGCGGTCAACATTTAAATGAAATTATCTTCAAAAAGTAAATGTCATGGACCAATCTAACGTTTCAAATAAAGAACCGATGAGATTTTGCAAATTTTATGCGTTTTTTTTTAAAAAAAAAGTTCTCAAGCTCTTAAAAAATCACTCGTTACAACAGCCTGCTTAGTTCATTTTTAATACAGTTTTATTTTCAACGTTTATCGATAAAGTCCATTCTAAATGGTTATGTGAGCAAACAGAACTTGGAATGTCGAAAATCCTAACAAAGTATTTAAGAACATCTTGCCTTCGGCCGTTTTTGCTACAATACAGTTACAATTAAATTCAAAATTGTAATTTAAATTTACACGCGTAATAACTAATACCTTTTGCTGAAGTGACACAAATGCAACTCGCAAACTAAAAGACAAGAACACTTTCTTGCCTACTGGAGCACATCCAAATAAAGTTCTTGTTTTGTTTACATCTCGTCCTGGTGGAGTAATTCGACCCATATATTTTTTTTGTGCGGTACCGTGAAATATCTCCCAATTGAAATAAATCCCAAAAAAACAAAATGATAATAACTAACAACAACAAATTCAAAAATCCCATACAAATTGGAAGTTATTTCATAATGAAATAACTCCCAATTGTTTGGAGGTTATTTCATAATTTTTCATTGGGAATTATTGGTATTTGATACAATTTCTAAATGTTTTAAAAAATAGCATGTCACCTACCATATCCCGCTTTCAAAAATAAAATTTGTATATCTGTAAAATTGCGTACTTTCACTGCTTTTTCTTCTCATTCTCTTGGAAATAAGGCATTTTTGCGGAAAAAAGTAACCTATATTTGAATCAAGATGCTAAGGTACCTCCTCATAGAATTTTATTTAAAATCCATCAAGTAGTTTATTCGTGATGCGAACACAGACAGGAAAAGAGTTACTGTTGTTATTAAATGTATGATGATTTCGTGATAATTTTCCTAAAAAAAGCATAAAAACCTCGTATTTATATGTTTTGTTATTTTACCAGATTTTTTGCTGATTTAAAAAATTTTATCCAGATTTTGCAGATTTTTTATCCCAATTTTGATGATTTTATAGGTTAATTTTCTGGTTTGCTCGGGTATGCTTGATTGCCAACTTTAGTTTAAATAAATGAATTTATTGTAAATTTTATGGCATTTTATTAATTTTGGTTTATTTTTCATTTGTTTTATTTTACTTTGTTCAATACTATATTTAATTTTGTTATAATTAATCGATTTAGTTTGAGTTTAGAAAATCAAAAATCTTTAATAACACAAAATATATAATGGCATTCAAAACACATAACTCATTAAACAGATTATTCAGTAAAACTAAAGATAGAGTCCAAAAACTAGAATTGTCAAAGAAAGTATATAAATTGTCAAATGAATAAATATAAAAAAATTATAAAATTTAACTTTGATAACATAAAAATTGTGCTGGTCGTTTAGATTCTTTCTTGAGTTAAATGCCGTTATGTTAAAAAAATCGAATCAAATCTTAGAACTCATGGAGGATTTTTTCTTGTTCACACCTGAATATCTAAAAAACCATTTGGAAAATGAAATATTATTAATTATTGTGCTTATAATACGTTTATTTGGCGAACGCGACGCTATTATCTATACGTATTTCACTATATGCTGAAATTGCCAAAATAATTAAAACTTATAAAAAGAGTGGAATTCCGTAACAAGTTTAAAACAAAACATAAAAAACTAACAAAAACGGGTAAGAATGGTTGGCCTTCAAAAATAGAGTAATTTTGAGTTACTCTACATATAAATGTGGATATGCAAAATCGAATCATACTTCCGGCAACACCAGTGATGGGTTGTGATTTGTATAAAATCGATCCAATTACTGTAATATTCAATTTATTTAAACCTATTAGACTTATTTTCAAAACATATTCATATTTTGAGGATTTTTTTAATACGTCGTTCACACTTAGATGTTTAATATGGCGTTCACATTTAGGTGTTTAAGCAGTTTTGAGATGTTTTGCCATAGATTTGTTTTGTTTTAGATTTAAACACTTCGCAAAACATTAAACACCAATGTCAGAGTTCGGATATAATTCAGTTATTTTTTGCATATTTGTGTTAACGAAACATGTTTAATAATGGCGGCGAATCATAAATTAGGTGTCATGTCAAAAAGTGTAAACATACATATACATACATAAGCAAGTTTTTTAACCCTAGAAGTGCTTTGGTAGCACGGTTGCCAGATAAGGGAATTTTCCCCTAGATTTAGGGGATTTTTTTTCATTAAGGGTAGAATTTGCGAGTTAATATTTGTTAGGGGAAAAAACTGGGGGTTACAAAAAATATTTAGGGTGTTTTTTGTGGGATTTTTTATGTTTTACCAGATGCTTAATTGGTCTACACCTATTTTCTTCTATCGGACCTTCTATCGGAACCTCATTTTTGTGTGCCTTCCACAGGATGCCTTTTAGATGACCTTGGCTCTTTCTTCTAAAAGATCCAGTACACATTCCTACTTCGCTTCGTAGGGAAGTAGGAATGTGTACTCATTTTGTATGACAAATACATCATTTTCTATTTTTAGATTTCTTATTTATAAAACACAAAAGTTTATTGAATTGCCTTTATCTACTTCATTGCTGCTTGAAATTGAAATGCTTCAATAGACTGATTGGCAGTGCGAAGGTCTATCAGCCTAGAGGTTGATGGTTCGGATTCCAAAATATTTTAATATTTCAATTAAAAATAAATTAAAAGTGCTTAAAATTAGAACAATTTTTTTTTAGTTTTTGCTATAAAAACCCTTCTAAGAGACATTAAATTAAAGGCCTTCTAGCAGAAAATTTTCGGAAGACCTTTTGGAACGCTTGCCGGCAGAACGGACAGTGGAAGGCCTGCTCGGCAATGACAACCTGTGTAAAAAACACATGATAATGGAATGCGAACGGAATGGAAACAGAATGTTGTTTCTCCAAAAGAAGGAGGACAGAGGCCTTCTAGAAGGCCCTTACTTCTTCTTTTTACCACTGGGTATATTTGTATACACATACATATGTATATTTATAATACATATGTACTATTATATTTGTTAAAATTGGGATTAATTTAGGGGATTTTTTATTTATTAAATTTGGATTTTATTTTTTGAAAATTACAACATAAAAATTTATTTATGTAATCAAGAAAAAATATTTAAGGGATTTTTAAAAAAAATTGATTTTAGGGGTTTTTTATGTGCTTTTAGGGGAGAGAGAAAAAAATCTGACAACCGTGTTTTTTAGTCGATTCGACTAGCAACCAGGAGTGTTAGTTCAACAGTTTTTATTAAACAATAAAACATTTACAGTTGTAATTACTTATAATTTTGTATATTTTTTACAAAACCATACATAAGTTATATAACATAAATAAGTTCACGAGAGTATTTTTTATTTGGTATTATTTACATGAATAAATTATCTGCTTGATGTTTATAATTTAAACTTTTAGTAATGTTTACCTTAAAACTTTATGAGGAATTATTCTTCAAATAGTCCTTAGCAAATAAAATTCCTTCGATCGTTTTCATCTCCAAGGAAAAGCCGGTGGTTATTAGATAAAATAATTGATTTCACCTAATTCCAAAATAATTTGAAATCACAAACAAATTCGTAAAAATTTAAAAATCGAAGTTCTTTTAATTCAATCTCTATTGGTTGATACTCTTGTTTAAAATAATAGATGGAGTTATTAAACTTAGGGTCATTTTTATAACTTGCCTATAGCTAAAGTTAGGATTTTATTGGAGCGATAAGTAGCTTTTCGTTATTATAAGTAAGCTAAAAACAACCTTTAACTATCATGTACTTTAAGGACAAGATTTAGTAATGAGCCTTATCTTCGTAATTATAACGAAAAACTAATTATTGCTCCAACAAAATCCTAACTTTAGCTATAGGCAAGTAGTAATAATGACCCTAAGTTTAATAACTCCATCTATTATTTAAAAATTTTGTAGGTTTTTTAAGTTTTTTCTTTTGACATGATTGTAACTTCAATCTTAATATTTCAATAAAATATTATTATAAATCGCCGATATCAGCATGTTCATCGTACCTTAAAGAATAATATCAAAAGTAGTAAATTTGAAAAAATTCATCACCCTTGCTTGCGATCTTAAAAATGTAGTATATATCTAGATCTTTCATTACTTCATTTTTTAAGTGTAATACTACTTAAGTTTCGTAGTCTTTGCCTACCCTGAAGATAGGTTAGGTTAGAGAGGATCACACATAATTATTTATGTGTAGATTTACAAGGCCATTATTGATCCATAGTGACTCCTCTGATATTCCCCGGTGTCCATAGCTGTGTCCTAATCAATCTCTCTAAGTAGTCCGGCGAGCTTCGTAGATTTAACGATTAGCATAGCTTCTACACCTCTCAAGTCCTCCATATTCCGAAAGAAAAAAGAGCCAACATTTTTATTACGACTGTGAGACACCCCCGGGGGTTCCAAATGTCTCTGCAGGAATATGGCAAATGCTTTGACGCGGTCCACTCGGGGAAAATAGGGGCACCAGACGCGAGGGTTCCTAGAGCCTAAATCTGGAAGAAAAGGTCTGTGAGTAAAATCACGGGTTCTCTTTGAGGCCCGATCAGTGCCCAAAGGACTGGTACCACGGGAATCGGTGGCCCCACAGAGAGCCTATCCTACCTGTGACCGGTTATTGGTGAGGTCCCCTTCGGGGGTACACGTGGTGGCTGTGGTTTAAGATCGATTAAGTAGGTAAGGTGCAAGGTCGATCAAGTGTGCTGTTGCACTCTCAACAGACGGAGTTTGGATAGTCTCCAAACCCCTAAGAAATAGGTTATAATATGGATCTAGGCTTGCCTTGGAAAGGCTTGCCATATTATATAAATTGCTACTCATTGTGACTGTATCACACACAAATAGCGATTGGTGGCAATCGTAAAGTGTTGTTATACTACACAATGGGGGCGCTAGTCTACGCCTAAGTTTCACTCGGTGGTAAGACCACCGTGAGGTTAGGCCGAGTATGGCAGGTACTCACGTTAATCTTGTTCCACAAATTACGACTGTGAGATAGCGCAGGGCATTGGCAAAGATATTGGAATGTGTTTTCCTCTTCTTCGCCACACCATCTGCAGATATCATCATCGCAAAGTCGAATCTTTTTCAAGAAATATCTGAGATCATTATGTCCTGTTATAATAACTACATACATTCTCAGTTCAGACGTTTCTGGGATTAATCAAATCTATATTCTTTATTTAATAAGATAATTTGTTACAATACGAATACAAAATTACGATAACCGATTCGGTTAGCTTCGTCAAATAGCTGGTTCGGGTGTGTTGGATGGATACGCAGGTTCGGGTGATACTAGTTCGGGTTACTGGTTCGCCACGTAGATTCGGGATACAACTCGTTCGCAGGTTCGGGTGATACTAGTTCGGGTTACTGGTTCAATCCGTAGATTCGGGATACAACTAGTTCGCAGATTCGGGTGATATTAATACGGGTAGATTCGGGATACAATTAGTTCGCAGGTTCGGATGATACTAGTTCGGGTTACTTAGGTTACTAGGTTCGTAAATACGTATAATGGTTCTTATTATTAAATTTCTACAATAATACATAATTTGCTTACACTAGGGAACAGTCAGCCGAAGCCGCTGTGGGAACAGTCCGTCCGAAGACCGCTGTGGGAACATTCAACCGAAGTCGCTGTGGGAACAGTCAGTCCGAAGACCGCTGTGGGAACAGTCAGCCGAAGCCGCTGTGGGAACAGTCAGTCCGAAGACCGCTGTGGGAACAGTCAACCGAAGTCGCTGTGGGAACAGTCAGCCGAAGCCGCTGTGTACAAAATGTATCACACCTGACCGAAGCCAGATGTATCTCAAAAATCAACTGGCTTATCTGGATAAACCAGCAGGCTCTTCTTCTTTTATACGAGTGTAGCGTATAATATCCGAGACTTTTAGATTTTACAAGTGCCCGTCCTGTGGGGGGTTGCAACATGCCGGTTGACTGCCAACCTTTAACACATACTTATTTTAAAATTAACTAAATGAGAACTATTACTAACTAGGTGTTTGTATAGACTTTTAACTTTATGTTGTTATTACACTGCAGTTAAGGGTGGTTTTACATGGCGTGTTGGTTACAATAAAAATAGTATAATAATGAAATGCAAATATAATAATAACAATAATGTAGGTAAGTATGAATATGAAT
This sequence comes from Phasia obesa, assembly GCA_949628195.1. Taxonomy (NCBI): domain Eukaryota; kingdom Metazoa; phylum Arthropoda; class Insecta; order Diptera; family Tachinidae; genus Phasia; species Phasia obesa. Next base: position 52,369,449 of record OX451218.1, on the reverse strand, counting down.
ATTATATGTAGGAGGGGATAATTAGTGTTATTGCCACGTTACAAGCTCGCCAAAACGTCTCCTTGAGTCCGGAGAGTAACCGCCGTCGCTTCCAGGACTTCAGCACATTGCTTCTCGCACCTTCTTCTGATCCTGGCGGCAGCGACCGAAGATCCCTTCCAATTAACAGATGTGCTGGTGTCAGGGCTTCGCCGTCGTTGGGGTCTTGTAATAGCGGTGCTATTGGTCGGCTATTCAGCACCGCCTCTACTTCTGCGAGCATGGTTAACATTCCTTCGGCATTGAGTGAAGCGTTGCCTACTGCTCGCAGAAGCAGGAACTTCGCTTGCTTGACAGCAGCTTCCCACAGACCTCCGAAGTGAGGTGCTCGTGGTGGAATGAAGCTGAACTCCACTTCTATTGATGCTGCGAACGACTCGATGCTCTACGTACGCCTTCTGTAGTTCCTTCAACTCTCTGCTCGCTCCTACGAAGTTCATTGCGTTGTCGCAATGAATTCTCCTGGGTAGAATCCGCCTGGCAGCAAACCTTTTAAAACAAACAATAAATGCGTTAGCTGACAAGTCTGAAACTAATTCTAAATGAACAGCCTTTGAAGAGAAACAAACGAACACCGCAATATACATCTTTATTGGCGGTCTTCCGCGAATCCTTAGTGAAACGTTAACTGGTCCGCAAAAGTCAACGCCAACAATTAAAAATGGACGCATAGCCCTCACTCTATCAGTGGGTAAGTCTCCCATAATCTGGGACATTAACTTAGGTTTATATCGAAAACAATGAATACATTTACGAACAACTCTTCTACATTCCTCTTTGGCGTTTATTAACCAGATATTTTCTCTCAATAAAGATATCATAGCTTTAGTACCTGCATGACAATTCACTATATGTAAATGACTAAGATATAGTTCTACAAAATATATTCGTTTTGGCAATAAAAGTGGGAACCTGGTTTGATATGGGAGCGGAGCATTAAGTAATCTACCGCCTACTCTAATTAGTGAAAACGTTCGGCCCTGATCAGTAAAATTATGTAGGAATGGTGTTAATCTTTGAATATTGGAAGGTAAGATCTGACTTTTTTTCAATTTTAGAATTTAGTTGGTAACACTCAGTTTGTATGATCTCCACAATTTTTAGAAAAGCCCAATTTAATTCATTTTTTGTGGGTACATTAAATGTAAAAGTCTTCATTTTTCTTGTGCTATAGGCAAATCTAAGAATAAAACTTATCACGTTAAGAAATTTTTTGTAAGAGGAGTAGTTTTCCACCAGGTCTAAGAGAATGTTCGCAGAAACTTTTGTTGTTATTCACTGTAAAATACTTGTTTTCAACATAATGAATTTGATCAAGTTATTATTGTTTAATATGTTTTATGTAAAATGAAATATTCCTCACTTCAAATATACTTTTCAACCTTATTATATCTTTTGGATAAACGTAACGCTGTTTTAATTATAATAGGTTATGGGCCCAGATCCTATAAGGATATGATATAGAATAAACGTTGAAGTCAAGTCGTGTAAAAGTCCTTAAGTTTAAAAATATAGAAGCAAGAAAATAATTGATAATGAACGCATTAACTGGACGAATTCCATTATTGAATGGAGACTATTATAGTACGTGGAAGGCGCAAATGGAGGCGATACTACACAAGAACAGATTGCTGAACATTGTAATAGGAAAAGAAAGAGCGTCAAGTCTAAGAGAACTTCCAGAAATGCCAACTGATATTCAAACCCGCGCATATGAGCAATCAGTAAAAGCTCGGTAACATTATTTTGATAAGGACATGGATGCAAGAGCGGAAATTTTAATGGCCGTAGAGACAAACATTGTAACAATGGTAAAAAATATGAAAGGATCTCAAGAAATATGGAATTATCAGCAAGATACATTTGATCGTAAGTCAATAAGAAAGAAGATAGAGTGCTACCGTAAGTTATTAAATATAAAAATGTCTGAAAACCAATCAATATCGCAATTTTTAATTGATTTTGACGTAAATATTCTAGTATAGCGGAAATTGAAATCGAGATTGATGAAGACCTGCTCGTTGTTATAATGCTTGATGCTTTACCAGAACGTTTTTCTGCAGTAAAAGCTGCTGTGAATACTGCAAACGAATTTCCGAAATTAACTATTTTAAAGTCAAGATTACTATAAATTGGAGACAAAGAAGAGAGTAATGCTGGTAATTCAGCGTTAAAAGCTAAGTTTTGTAAAAACATAACCTACAGGCAATCTAGAAAATTTAAAAATCAAGAAGAAGGTACGTTTAAAAATAAATTTATTTATAAATGTTTTCGATGCAGAAGAAAAGGTCATAAAGCCAAAGCTTGTAAGGCATTTGTTGAAATTGCTCGAAATGCTGAACAGAAAGTAAGACCTAGTGTTTTAAATGAAGTATTAGTAACTATGAGAGAATCAATATTCTGCAGTAGTTCTCATGAAACATGGATAATTGATAGTGGTGCGTCATCTCACATGTACACTCAGATGTCTTTATTTGAAAGTAGAGATACTCAATTTAGAGGAAAAGTTAGATTGGCAGATGATAACGATTTAAACATAAAAGGTATTGGAAAGGTCAAGATAATTGTAAATGCTGACGGTAAAACTCAAGAAATAGGTTTATCTAATACTCTTTATGTCCCAGATTTACGATGCAATCTTATTTCAACCAGCAAATTGACTGATAATGGTTGTACAGTTGTTATGAAAGGCACAAAAGTAGTAGTTTATAAAGAAAGAAATGAAATAATTGAAGGTCATATGATGAATAATTTAAATTTTGTTTCATTATTTAAAAATACTGAAAATATGACACATAAAACAGAAAGTTTAAATAGTTTTGAAGCAGTGCTTTGGCACCAAAGATATGGTCATTTAAATATGAATCAATTACTAAAATTGCAAAAAGATGAAATGGTTAAGGGATTACCTAATCTTAAAAATGAAGCAATCGATTGTGTACCATGTATACGCGGAAAACAAACACGTTTACCTTTTCCTATTAAGATTGAAAAATGAACTTGTGAAATACTTGCACTTATTCATACTGATCTATGCGGTCCCATTAGAACCGAATCACTTGGTGGTAGTTTGTATTTTGCAACATTTATTGATGATTATTCTCGAAAAGTTTTTGTATATTTTATTCGAAGTAAAAATCAATATTTAGACAAATTTATCGAGTTCAAGAAAATGGCAGAAACACAGACAGGAAAAAAGATAAAACTTTTACGTAGCTATAATGGCGCGGAATTAGTGGGAGACAATTTTACGAAATTTTTAAAAGAGAGTGGAATTAAGAGGCAGTTAACAACAACAATTAATATCCACAACAAAATGGCATCGCGAAAAGAATGAATAGAACATTGGTAGAAATGGCGCGATGTTTAATGTTAGAATCAGGTTTACCAGCAAATATATGGTCAGAATTAATAAATACTTCTGCATACATTTGAAATCGTTGTCCAACAAAGTTAAATGGTACCAAAACGCCTGAAGAGTTATGGACAGGAAGAAAGCCTGTTATTAGTTATTTTAGACGTATCGGTTGTATATCATTTGTATTAGATAAAACATTAAAAAGATCTAAGTGGAATACAAGAAGCAATGAGCTTACAGATTGTGGAAAGCAGGAACAAACACAATTATTACAAGTAGAGAAGTAAAATTTATAGTAAGTCGAATGTATGATACAACAAAAGGAAATGAAGTTCCAAATTTTCATGAGTTTGCACCTATTATTGATAAAAAGTTGTAGAGTTCAGACCAAATAGATTTAGAAAATTCTGAAATTAACCAAAACAGTAAAAACGAACAAGAAGTTAATACTGAACCTGAACAAAGTAGCAAAGGCAAGGACCAACCAAGAGAAAATCTTATTGATTCAATTAAAAGTCGATTAAGATCAAGAAAAAATCAAGAAATAACTCAAGCAGTAAATGAGAATATAATAGATCCTAGAAACATATCAGAAGTTATGAATTCCGATTGTGCAGAAGATTGGCTTAACGCTATGAAAGATGAATACAAGTCATAATTAAAAAACAATACTTGGAATTGAACAGATTTACCAACTGGACGTAGTGCAGTAGGTTGCAAATGGGTATTTAAATCAAAAATTAGGTCAGATGGAACTATAGAGAAACGTAAGGGCAGATTAGTAGCCAAGGGTTATTCTCAAAAATTTGGATTAGATTATGTAGATACTTCTGCACCTGTAGTTCGTCAAACTTCTCTTAGATTATTATACGCCCTTTCAGTTGAAAATAATTTGAAACTTCGTCAACTAGATGTATCAACTGCATTCCTTAACGGAAATTTAGAAGAAGAGATATATGCAACAACCCGAATGCTTTATTGAGGAAAAAACGAAAGTAAAAGTTTGCAAGTTAAATAAAGCTATCTACGGTCTCAAGCAAGCTGGTAGGTAATGGTTCAAAAGAATTGATTCTGTTATTAAAAATTTTGGATTAACGCAATCAAAGTATGACCCATGTATTTATTTTGTAAGAAAAGATCAGAAAATAATAATTGTCGCTTTATATGTTGATGATATTATAATTGCTGCTAATGATAACGGTTTTTCGGAAAAATTTGTATGAAAATTAAAAGAGAATTTAGACATTCGTGATTTGGGGGTTCCAAAGCATTGTATTGGCTTAGAAGTAAATATAAAAGATGGAGAAATTTCGATTTCGCAACCAGGATATATCTCAAATTTGATTAAGATATATGATTTAGAGAATTGTAAGCCCGTAAAAATTCCTATGCAGCCAGGAATTAAATTAGAAAAAGAACCAACAATTTCCGGGGAAGCAGAGAAAGTTAATGAAAAGTTTTATCAAGAAATTATTGGATCTTTACTTTATTTGTCCTTGTACAGTAGACCCGATATAACGTGCGCTGTAAATATGTTGTCACAATTTTCTAAAGACCGTCGTAAACAACATTTAAATTCAGCATATCATATTATTAAATACTTGAATTACATTAAAAATGCTGTATTAATATATAAAAATAATGGTTTACCTCTTATTGGTTTTTGTGATGCGAATTGGGCACAAGATATTAACGATAGAAAATCTCAATCAGGTTTTTGTTTTTTACTCGCAGGTGGCCTTGTTTCCTGGGAATCAAAAAAACAAAATATGTGGCATTAACCGAAGCAACTAAAGAAGCTTCATATTTGCGGTACATCTTAGAAGAACTTGGTTTTTCGAATGGCAGTTCGTTGATGATAAATACAGATTCACAAAGTGCTCAAACAATGGCAGGATATGGCTCCAATCATTCCCGTACTAAACATATTCATTATAAGTACCATTATATTAAAGATGCTATAGAACAACACATTATTAAACTAAATTATTTGCCCACTGATAAAATATTAGCTAATGTTTTGACAAAACCTGTACCTAAACCCAAACATTTATATTGTTGTAATAATTTTGGAATTGTAATGTAAATTCATAATGTTGAGGAGGCATGTTGTTACTCACTGTAAAATACTTGCTTGAACATAATGAATTTGATCAAGTTATTATTGTTAAATATGTTTTATGTAAAATGAAATTTCCTCACTTCAAATATACTTTTCAACCTTATTATATCTTTTGGATAAACGTAACGCTGTTTTAATTATAATAACTTTTTCATTGGGTTCTAGATGTTGCTTAGTTTTTAAAGATAGTATGATAGCGGATTTCTTTTTTTCCAAAGATTCTTGTTCAGGTTTAAGATTAATATTTTTAGTTACTGGCCGTTTAGAACATTCTTCTAAAAGAAATGAAGGCCCTCCGAACCATATAGAATCTTCTAACTCATTCACGTCACATCCTCTTGACACGATGTCAGCCGGTTTATTCTTTGTTGGTACATGCCGCCAAGTTACATGGTCTGTACATTCTTGAATTTCTGCAACTCTATTCGACACAAAAGTTGTAAGTAAAGAAGGATGTGTTTTTATCCAATATAACGTTATTTCAGAGTCTGTCCAAAAATTCACAGACTCAACTTCAAATTCTATCATACGTTTTAATTTTGTCCATAATTTGGCTAGTTAATGGGCGGCACATAGCTCAAGCCGCGGAAGAGAGTTAGTTTTAATCGGAGCTACCTTAGATTTAGCAGTAAGTAATTTACAACGAGGTTTATTATCTGTTATGCTTCTAACGTATATGCAACATCCATAAGCCCTAACTGACGCATTAGAAAATCCGTGGATTTGCACAATTGTCTTCGAAGTGGTTTCGTCAAATCTGGGAATAGAAATCGATTCAATTTTTAATAAATTACTCTTAAATTTCTCCCATTCGGTGTTAAATCGCATGGGGATCGACTCATCCCAATCTAGCTTTTGAATCCAAAGCTCCTGAAAAAGCATTTTGGACTTAGCAACAATTGGGCTTAAAAGAACGAGAGGATCAAAGAGCCGAGCAGAAACCGATAATATGTTCCTCTTTGTTGCTCTTAAATCACTAAATGTGTCTTCCAAATGAAACTTCTAAGAATCATTCCTCGGTACCCAATGTATTCCTAATGCCTTCGACGTTTCAGACTCATTTTGCAAAAGTTTCTCAGACAAATCCTGATTTTTATCGGCTAAATAGTTTGAAGACCAATTAGTCAATCTAAACCCAGCAGAACTTATTATTTCATTTACCTGATCACGAATTGTTAAGAGCTTATCCAGACTGTCAGCACTAGTTATTAAATCATCAACATAGAAGTCAGTTCGGATAACCTTTGCACTCATCGGCAAACTGTTTTGATACATATCACTTAAGGATAAAAGGTACCTAATTGCCAAAAATGGAGCCGATGATGTACCATAAGTTACGGTATTTAAGCGGAATATTCTCAACAAATCTGTGGGATTTTCTCTCAAAAGTACTAGCTGAAAATTCCTATCAGCCTAACTGACCAACACCTGACGGTACATTTTTTCAATGTCAGCGGGGATTACATATTTGTGAAACCGAAACCGAACTAATATTGAATATAACTCTTCTTGAACTGTTGGCCCAACCATTAATAAATCATTTAAAGAAGTTTGAGAAGTGGTTTTGCTGAATGCATCAAATACTACTCGCAATTTAGTCGTAGTGCTTTGTGGACGTAAAACACACTGATGAGGGATGAAATAGTGAAACCAGTTTGGAATAATATTATCAGTTACAGACATGTGACCCAAATCGATGTATTCTTTCATGAATTCATGATACATATTTCTCATCATTTGATCTTTTGAAAGTCTACGCTCTAAGGCTATAAATCGTCTTTTGGCAACATCGAATGAAGATCCTAAAATACTAGGGTCTTTCTTAAATGGTAACGAGACTATAAATCGTCCCGACTCTGAGCGTTTTACTGACTCTCTAAACTTCTTCTCACATTCTCGTTGCTCTGCAGTATATAATACTGCATCGCGTCGCAGCTCTTCCAGGTCCCAAAATTTGGGAACAACCGAATCCATATAGTCTTCATTTTCAATCAAGTTGTTAGCAAGACAAATATTGACTTTGCGCCTTTTAGCTGATTATATTTCCCAGCTACAATCCAATCAAGAGTAGTTTTTTGAAGCATTGGCAGACTTGGACTAGATCTAATCTGTCCCACCCAAAGAAGCTCAAAAAATAGCTCACCACCAAGTAACATATCTACTTTTTGTGGTTTATAAAAATGTGGATCTGTCAATTCAATATTTTTTTGGAATATCCCAGTTTATTGTACCTATCTGACGATCAGGTAAGAAACTTGTAATAGAACTTAATATCCAAAATTTGGAATTTAGTTTTGTAGCATTAATTCTTGATTCTATAGTAACCTCCACACTTGACTTGGCGTTAGTCTTTCCAATGCCACTTAAATTCAACTTGCCTCCTTCTCTTTTTAGCCTTAGTCTTTGTGCCAGGTCTGCAATTATTAAATTGACCTGAGAGCCAGAATCTAATAACGCTCTAGCCAAAATAAATTCACCTGAATAATTTCTTACTTTGACTAATGCCGTTGCTAGAATGACATTATCGTCCGTGGATGAAAAATTTAATGACGCCTGAGGTGTAGATGGTCATTCAGAACGATTTGAAGAATCTTGAATAGTACTTGCATCGTTAGAATCATTTTCAAAACGATGCAATATACTGTTAAGGGAACCATTACATTTTCCACATTTCCGATAATTACAGATGGTGGCTTAATCCCACGGTGCTCCAAACACCGAGTGAAACTAAGACGTAGACTAGCGCCCCCACTGTGTAGTAACGGCGCACCCTACGATAACGTGCCCTGTGTAAGGGGCACGATATACGTAATTCAGGTGTGTCGCACAGTCACAGTGAGTAGCAATTCTTAGAACATGGCAAGCCTGGACCCATGTTTTAACCTCTTGCTTAGGGGTTAGAACATAAGCAGGAGAATTCTTCGCGGATTTTTTTTCGGTGGATGATCAACTTTATTATGTTTTATTGATTTAAGCCTCGAGTTTGAAGATTCGTCTGCAGAAATATGCTGATAGCGTTTATTCAACAAGGCTTCGCAGTCACTCCATAATGGAAGACTTTCAAAATCTAGTTGTTCTTCCCATTTCGATTTAGTGACTGGATCCACTTTTGACATTACTAAATGAATTAGTATCGCATTTGTGATCTTTTTGTCGTCGCCGATTGACAACAAAGAATCATAAATAGCTGACACCGTGTCAATCATGCTTCGCAGAGCAGAAGACGAAGGTTTCACAATTTCCGGAAGATCTAAAAGTTTCGAAATATTGTCAAAAAATATTAAACAATCATTATCGTATACTTTTTTGAGACTGGCCAATGCTTTCGGGAAATTTTCCTCCGAAATCTGGAAAGCTTTGACTGTGCCTAAAGCTTCATCAGATAAACTGCCAAAAGAGTTGAGACTTTAAATTAAAACAAAGGCTTGGTATGGACGGATTAAGTTGTTAAGTCAAAGTCTGTTTTATTGTTTAAATTTTGTTTCTTATATACTATTTAGGTTAGGTTAGAGAGGATCACACATGATTGTTTGTGTGTAGGTTCACAAGACCATTCTGTTCTATTCAGTCCCTCTAAGTAGTCCAGTGATCCTCGCAAATTTGACAATCAGCATAGCTTCCACACCCCTCAAGTCCTCAATATTCTGAAAGAAAAAATATCCAAAACATTTATTGCGTCTGTGTGATAGTGCAGGGCATTCACAAAGATAGTGGAATGTATTTTCCTCTTCTTCGCCACACCATCTGCAAATATCATTATCGCAAAGTCGAATCTTTCTTAAGAAATATCTGAGATCGTTATGTCCTGTTATAATACCTACATACATTCTCAGTTCAGATTTACTCATACGCATCATTTCCCCATTACCCTTTTCCCCCAGCAAGTATTTCGTATGTGTGCATCTTAATGAATTTTTCCACATTGTGCCGGCATCACGTCCAAATTGTTCCCTTATCCTCCTATACATTGAATCAAGACCAGGATATACGTCCACACATCTGACATTTATATCCAAATCAGCTCCAGCTCGTGCCAACTCGTCTGCAAAAATTTCGGCTTGAAAAATGTTGCATAGGTTATCCAGTCTAGAACTGTGTCTGATTAATAACTTCTCGCAGAATACTTGCAGAACACTTCCTGTACCATTGTCTTTTTTTGATCCATCTGTATATATCCCAATATCTCCAGTTAAGTTATCCAGAGGTTTACAATCATCCTTTATTGGGATGATTGTTGTAATCTCCTTCTCCCAATAGATTTCAGGTGTTAAATAATCGGTTTCTATGTTCTCTAGTTGATATTTTCTTATCAACGTGGAGTGTCCATAATTCCTAACATTCAATTGTTTATTCCGTCTTAATCTTAATGTGTTCTCAATGCATATTCCTTTATATATAAGTTTAGTGGGTCGATTCCAAGAATTCTACACAGTGCTTCAGTTGCAGTAGATTTTCTTGCTCCTGTAATGCTGTGCTACTATTCTATTTACTCTCTCTATAAATAATGCATGAGTATGTGTTCCCAAAATTGGCCACCATACAAGTGATCCATGACACAGTGTTGGTCTAACTATTGCAGTGTATATCCAGTAGATCATTTGTGGATTAAGTCCTCACGTTTTTCCAATTAAAGCTTGGCAGGAATACATTGCAGCATATGCCTTCCTAACTTCCTTGGCGAAAATTACATACTACTTTTTATATACTACTTATGAAATTAAATCTTAACCTTTCTAACTTATTATAAATTACACAATTATTCTATTTCCTCTGTCGCTAGTATTAAGGTTCGTATTCATATTTCCATTTGACCAATCATAATGGTTAGTGTTTAGAATTGCTCTCATATAGAAATATGTCACTCAATTCAAATACAAGAATACGTTGCACCATTGCGGTAGTTATGGTGCCAGCATTATAGACTTGTGTGATACACTGCATATTAAAGATTTAGTTGAAACGCAAAGATCCTCTAGTTGGGACCTATCGTCACTTGCGGGATCTAACATATCCAACTCTGACTGATATTCCATAGCTTGAGCTATATAATCTTTCAATATATCTAACCGACAATCTATCTCAAAAGGATTGAAGGATATTGTTTTATCAATGATAGACTTTCTAATTCTAAAAATGTTTTCAATCACTTTACTTTTTTTTAAATTTAATTTGGCCAAATCTTCTGATTCTGGGTCATTTTGGTGTTTTTTACCGCCAGCCATAGTAAGATTTAAAAGATTTAAATATATTTGAGTTTATTAAAGACTTTACTCAGCTTATAAAACTTACTGTTGCACTTATATAAATTTGGCAATTCAATGAAAAAAGGTCAAAACTATTTTTCAAATACTTGATTAAAGTTGACCCTTGTACGAATAGATTTATAAGAATTAACGAAATAAAAATTCATTAACGAATTTACAATTGCACAGGTTTAGATAATTTTGCTCAGAACATACATAAAGTTTGGTTCAGTGCACTACTAATGAAACAAGCCAGAACAAAGTTTGTATCAATTTTAATAATAAATATCAATTTTAATAATAAATATCCATGTATAACAAATAAAAATGCTCACTAATATTTATCATGTTTATCAAATTAAACTCCAATATGTACCTGATTAATTTTCCTTGCATATCAATGGTATCACAGATTTCTTACAATTTATCTGCCATGTAATTTCCATGAACCTAGCTAACAATTATTGTGGTAAATCAGGTTCAGTTTCAACACATCACTATTCTTCTTCCACAAGCAAATCGTACACTTTTTTATTATTATAAATTGGTTTCGCTAATATACAATTGTTTCTTTAATTTATAATCTTAAACTTCAGTTTTATTATCCCACTCGAGTTTAGCTTCATACAGCTTGTTTATTTATTACTTAGAGGTGGTAGTTCTTTTCGATTAAAACCGATAACTAAAGTTTTTAACAATAATCTCACCACTAAAAATTTTAGACTTTTGCTTAATTGCAGTAATTATTGAAGCTTAATGTTTCGTATTTTTGTAACTTTTTAATAACTTTTAACGAAATTATTGTACCAGTTTATTTTTAATATTATTAAGAAAATATAATTTTTGTTAAAAGTTTGTTTCCAATTTTTGTTTACATAATTGAAAACATATGTTAGTAATGGCAACATATAGCTGGTACTTCTTACTCATTGCTTTAAACATATTTTGTTATCTCTTTATTCACTTTATCGAAAGCTGCAAGTATAAATGATAATGTACTTTTTCAAACGTCACAAGTGGGTAATCTGGTTAGTTATCTGTGGTACTACTGTCATTTTGGTTTACCAACTTTCAATTCGGAGTCAATTGCTTGAATATCTTAACTTCAATTGTCTATCAAAATTTTAGCTGTATCTTCTGCGTTTTCCAGGGATGCAATATGTTTAATTTCATTATGTTGAATTTCATTGAATTGTCCAGAGCTTCAACGTATGAACAAGAATTGACAAAGATCAATAAAAAAGAGTTGGACCTAAACAGTCATTTCATAAAATCTGCATTTTGAGAAAGAAAATCAGCAAATCTTACCTAGCCAATTTTACGATAAAAAATCAGCAAATCTGGAAACAGTGAACATTAGAACTCACTGTACGCAGACGGGCTTAGCTTTCAGCAGACTACAAGTTAGGGTTTTATGTGTGATGGTTAGTCGAAACGACTAACAAATCACTTAGTGTGACTTTTTTTAAAACCTCAAATTTTTTTATAGTAATAATTTTTTTGTGATATTAATAATGGGCTCCAAATAAAAACCCAACACAGAAATAGAGAGTTTTCTTAACGAGTAACACGATTATGATGAAGAAAGTTCTATAACCTAAACTTATGAGGAAGATTGTCCTGAAGGCTTCTGCTGACATTTTTCGGATAATGTTTAAAGAAGAACCAGACACTGAGGACAATGATATTCAATTTAATATTTTACGTAAAATACTTAAAACCAACTGTTTTATTTATACATCTAAACCATGATTGTTTGGAAAAAATTGCTTCTGGAAATAATAAAGTGCATATAGAATGAGTAGAGACAGTGCAATGCAGAAACAAAGTTGAATTATTAGACTGCTTTTAAATGTTTTTATCGGATAACATAATACATATCGTTCAGTGGGCAACAGTGTAATTAGGAAATAAAAATGAAGCAAATACCCACGAAACTAATACGGCCGAAAAAGATGGTTTGATTGGATCTGCTTTTGAAAGCACGAAAATAAATGCTCATAATGTAAGATTAAAAAGTAAAAATATTGAAGGCTTTTGAATTCTTGCTTACTACTTCTAAACTTAGTAAAAGAAATCAATTTGTTTATTTTCTTTTATTTAAATACATGCAAATATTCCAAAAAAGCCAATTTTTATTTTGAAATAATATAAAATGATTTATTTTAAAATAAAATGAATGTTAGCCGTTTCGACTAACAAAAGGAACGAAGCACTTCTAGGGTTAATATAAATTTTTGAAGTTTAAATAAATAAAAAAATCCCCAATATAATATTAACTTCTCTTTGTCCAGTGGTATTTTTTTTTTGTTTTCGCAATTTTTATTTATTGTATCTTCAATATACTTGAGCTATAAATAATTACTCATATCGCACTTGTTCCTCAAAAGCGTATAAACTCAAAATTCATGAATTTTCAGTAGAGGCTAAAAACTGCTTCCGTTAATTGAGACGAGTAGTTATTCTAAAAAACACAAAGAGGGTCATAACGGGGTTTTTCACGGAAGAGAAGACAAATCAAAGGAGGATTTTTACAGTGGGTAGATATGAGCTCTGTGGTTTGGTTTGCAAAAAGTGAAAATTTTGAGTTGTTGTTTGAGGAACAAGTGCGATATGTAGTATATAAACTTGCCACTTTTGTGGTAACAACTACAATTATCAAAAACCTTTTCTAACCAAAACCAACTTTTTTATTTGTTTTAGCATTATTAACAAAGATATATTTTTGATTAAAAAAATTAAAATGTATAATTACACAAGACCACAGGCACATAAATGACTTCCCTCAATTTAGAAATATTTTGCAGTTGTCCTCAATCCGGACCTAAGTCCTACGGATCACAATTATATTTAACAACAAACTACAGTCAAAGTACTGGAAAAAATTAAAAGTTGGGCTAGTTTTATGTCCGCTTTCAGCAATGAAAAGGACTCAATGTATTTTAAATTTCGAATATTGTTTCCAGAACTTAACTAAAGAATTCGACATTTGAGAAATGTACATATATCAGTTTTAATTTTTCATAACCCGAGATTTTAAGGAAATGTAGCGCCTGCCGTTAAAAAAAAACCAAAAGAATCCCATACAAAATTAAGATCGGGTGCACTCTTCTATAGCGATAAGATGATTTAATAAAACCAGAACAGCCGCTTAAATCCTCACAGCAATACTAGCCTAATTTAGTACTTTATTAGAAACAAAATAGTCAAAAAACGCGTTGAAAATTAAAATGAAACAAAATAAAATAAAAAAATAAATATAAACATAAGTACAAAAAGACTTTTCTTGCATGGAGACAACATAAATATATTTCATCTTTTAAATATTTTTTAATATTTTGTACATTTTAAATAACTTAAAAAAAATTCAGCTCAAAGAGAAGAATCTATGACGTTATTATCTTTAAGCTCTAAAACGCGCAAAGAAAATTTATCTACACATGTTTTTGAAAAGTTTTTCTTTCATCTTCTTTATATTTAACATTTGCGCAAATATTCACGCAACAGTTTGTCTGTAAAAAAATCAGTTTTCAAAATATTTCTCAACGGCAGCAATCGCAATATACAACTGTAACAAGTTGTGCTCTACTTAGTTTCGTGTTGTTGGCTTAAACAAATACTTACATACATAATCTGTAATTTTCTTAAACTTTGTGCCGCTAAAGACGTTTTTGCACAACTTTGTACTATTGTTGCCTGTTTTTCGTTTAACAATCCTTACATACCCGTATGGCTGTCTGGTCCTAGTGGACCTCATAGGTGAATATAAAAATGTTTGCTGTTTGCAACGACGTTGATGACTATTATAAGCATTTACATCTGTAAATTATAATGTTAACAAATTTTTTGTTGCTATTGCCAGTTTTTTTATTGTTTTACCATCCGCAACAGCAGCCATGTACTCAATTCAATTGCTAAGTAAATAGAAAATACAAAAGTTTTGAAATTGTTTTGTATGCTTTTGAGTATTTGAATTTAAATCCTCAATGGCTTTCATTGTGCGAAAGTTTCAAATGCTTTAAAAGTATCCTGTTCACGCAGTGGTTTTACGGCAGAAATTTTTTCTTAATTTATTATAATAAATTACAATAATTATTGTAGATACGATTTTAACCCAAATGAAATTAACTAAAGTAAGAGTTAAAGTTTTTCTTGCAAAATTATGTTTTGATTTTGATAACATAACTACTGCCTTACTTACTACTACTAGTGGGGAGGTGCCTTAGCATTTTGGTTCAAATATAGGATACTTTTTTCTGCAAAAATATCTTATTTACAAGAGAAAATAGAAAAAATCAGTGAAAGTACGCAATTTACAGCGGTATATTTTGAACACTATTTACAGAACTCTACAATAGATTTAGAATTTCATCCAGGGTTGGGAACTTCTTTATAAAGAAAATGCATAAACTTAAGCACTATAACAATATGAGTCTTAAAATTTGATGTGGAATACTTTCAAAGCAAAATCGACAAAATATTGGAAGGACGCGGACGTAGAGCCAAGCACAGCAAGTTTTGAATAAAACTGTTTAAACTTTTTAAAAACGAACAAGTGACAGTGACATATTCATATTCGGCCGTCACCATAGTAATTTATTGTTTTCTAATTGCATTTTTGGTGTAATTTCGATTTCTTGAGTCTGTAAATTAATTTTTTTTATTCTTGGTTTCTCGATTTTTATTAAATTTATGATTTTTTGTAAAATTTCAGTTTTTATGTGAAAATCTGAATTTTTATGTCAAATTTATATTTTTTAGAAAACTTTTAGTTTGTTGCTAATGTTTACTTTTATTTCACTAAAATATGGTTTTTTCAGAAATTTCGAATTTTAAGTGAAATTTCGATTTTGGGAAAAATTTCGATTCTTTGTTTAATTCTGAATATTTGGTAAATTTAGGTAAAGCTTTTGTTAAGTTGTGATTTCTTCTACATGTTTTTGTAAACTTCCGTTTTGTTGGTAATCTTTAGTTTTTTTAATTTGCGGTTTTATTTAAAACTATGATTTTTATGCTGTGATTCATTCATTCATTTTTCATTTATCATTTTTTTGTTATAAACTAATTTCTTTTTTAACTTTCGGTTTTTAACACAACGTCGAAATACAAAAATAAAATACAAACCTAATGGAAAAAGTGTGAGAAAAATATAAATAATAACCGTCGTTCCTTCCTAAAATTTTTTACTTTCTTACTTAGAATCTGGGATTGAAAAAATGTTGACGTTCTGCCGTAGCATTTACCGATGTATATTTATATTCATTATGTCATCATTTAAAATTCAGTATTCGCCATATCTTGTTAAAACTTACAAAGAAATAACAAACTTTTCTGAAATTTACAAAAATCCTTTAAATAACAAAACAAAAAATTGCGTGCTACCACACTTTATTAATTTTTCTTTTTGTTTTCGATAACGTTTTTTCATTGTTTCAATATATTTCAAGAATACGAATTTAGGAACGAAACGACGATAAAAACGAGAACGATATAAAAAAGACTATTCAAATTAAAACGCCAACGGGAATAGGACCGAATATTACAAACTTAATAGCAAATATGTATACCTTAAAATTTTGGCGCTCTAATTGCAAAGGTAGATAGCATGTCGAAACCACTGTTCATTAAACATGCCTTCTCATTGCTTAAGAATAAAACGAAATATAAAATGTAAATAAGTAGGAGTATACGCATTCGAAATATTTTTAAGCAACAATTTTAATAATTTTTTTATAAAAAGCGTTAACAATTCGCTTGTTATTTCTGAAATTTATAAAACAAAACTTTTATATTTATTTTATATACTATTTACTAACATATAAATGCGTTATGGTTTAATTATTAAAAACTAGCTGTGCCCGCTACGTCGTGAGCGTCCTGAAATTATTTTGCTCGATTTTGCTTTGAAAGTATTCCTTCCACACGAATTGTAAGACTCTTACTTTTATAGTGCTTCAGCTATGGTTTATAAAATATTCTAAAAATTATTATAAAGCTCTCATAAATAAAAGGTTCGAAACTGTGTTTTAAATATTCTAGTTTTAAACGGAAAATTCAGTATCTTTAAACCGGAATTAAAAATCATTTTATATTTATCTTTACGCAACTTAACTAAGTACTGAGTCTTTAAATTGGTTAATTTTTTTATTTTTATACGCGTTTGTTTTATTTCATAGAACTGAAAGAATATTTTTTTTGCAAATTAGGAGATTAATCTGTACATATAATAAAATAGTAACTCATTTCCGTCTGTCTGTCTGTCTTCTTTTCTTTTGCGTTCGCATCACGTAAAACCTACTGGATGGATTTTAACAAAATTTTGTGAGCATCCTGATTCCAATATAAGATACTTTTTGTCGCAATTATTATTTCCAAGAGATAATAAAGAGAAAAAGCCGTAAAAGAACGCTGACATTTTTTACTGATTTTAAGTTACTGCTTACTTTAAGGCATCTTTTATTTTTGATAGCGGCATATTTTAAACACAGCTGCGCAACAGATGTCGCTATTTTGACAATATGTTATGACAAATGAATGTATATGACAAAATATTAATAACTTACTGCCAAATAGCAAATTGAATAAAATTTGTATTTTTATTTTTACTTTGTGGAATTACAATGTTATTAAAATATTTTAAACATCTTTTACAAAACTTTACAATAATTTTTAGAACTTTAGAATTTTTTATAAATTTTAGTATTTTATCCAGGGATGGGTACCCTTATATGGGTACCTATATAAAGTAAATACATAAACCATAACTGAAGTACTATAAAAGTAAGAGTGTTACAATTGGTGTGGAATACTTTCAAAGCAAAATCGAGCGAAATATTGTCAGGACGCCCACGACGTAGCGGGCACAGCTAGTCAAATATAAAATAAAAAAGTACCTACTGAATTTTCTAAGATAAGTAGCCGTAAACGGTTTTTTGTTTTTATCAAATATTTATTAAGCAATTTAAGATCCTACAGATCCTAGTCAATATTATATTATTAGTAGTGTCCGCGGCGTCGTGAAAGTCCTTCCAACATTTTGTTAGAATTGGGTTGTTTGTATACACTCGTGTTTTTATCTTTCTTTTCTCTTAGAAATGAGATTTTTAAACCGGGGTACTATGGTACTAAATTTTATTAAAATTCATCCAGTTGACAGTCAGACGTACAGAAAGGCAGACAGACAGACAAAAATTCCAAAAAATTGTGTTTTGTATTCCAAATCGATTAATATCTGCACCGGCAATTAAATTTTCAAAAAATACATATTTTATGTACAGACAGACTGTTTAAGTTTATTATACATATGTATGCATATGGATAAATCGTCATTTGTTAAAATATTGGGTAGACTTTTTTGTCAAATATTTAACATATACATCTATACCTCGTTTCTGTAAGTAAAGTGGGAACCATTTCAAATGAAAAAATAATAGTCATTCTGTTTTTCCAGGTTGTCCCCTAGCTAATCGTAAAATTTTTTAAATTTAATAAAAAAGTTTGTTATTATCCCTAGCTCACCCTGTGTAAAACATTTCATGTGAAAAGTTTCTCACATAAGTTACAGAAACGAGGCACTGATTTTAAATTATTATTATATTTTTACAGTTTTTGTTTCAAAAATAATTTAACAAAATACTAAAAAATACTTACAAGACTGTCGCGATTAATACTTTCAGATACTAGAACAATTTATCCCCCTAGACTATAAAACAATTTTTTTCTGACTGCATCCAGCATCATCCACAACATCATATTTTAAAGAGGGTATTTATGTAAGTGCAATAAGATGTTTCATCCTCCAAATTATATTTTTTACATAAACATCGTATTGAAAGAAAATAACTCGAAAAAACACATTTATGCAGACTTATTTTTTTACGAAATAGTCTAACGAGAAAACTTTCTCTCTGATAATAATCATTATTATGATATTTATTAAATTGTTTACGCTGGTAAAAAAACCAAAAAATGGAAAAAAAAACTTTTCAAACTTTCTGATTTGGGTTAATGTTTAATTTACCATTTAAAACTGAATTTACCATAAATCTGTTGGAAAAATTTGCCTGAGGTAAGTCAGATTTTTTGTTTAAGTTAAATAAAATTTTATTTGTTATAACTTTGAAGTGGTTGACATTGTTTATGTACAAGCTGTTTTCAGAATTGTTTAGGTTTCTTTTTTTGTGTTTAAAACCAATTATGACAGTAATTTGTCAGGTAAGAGACTAAATACACTGACCGGAAAACTAGATGTAATAACAAAATGAGACATAATTTATACCAAATAAGGTGAAGCTAATATTTGATAAAATAATGTTACGAAAGAAGAATTTATTCTTTAAAAGCTCTGAAAACAAATAGACTGTTTCAGACATGTTTTCTTAATTGAGAAATTTAATTAGGTGTTCACACATACTCAATTAAACTTATTCAATTACTATTTGACAGCTAAAGAAATATTGTTTTTATTAAAATCGTTAAAATTTTTTATTTTGCAAAAAATGGATAAAAATTTGGCTTTAAAAAATTTTGCTATTTTCTTGGATACAATTAAAAGCAATAAATGAAAAAACGTAAAATTTGCTGTGTAATTTTTTATTTTAGTCAGTTCTTGTTGACAAAATACATCCTTCTCAGTAAACATACAACAGGGTTGCATTTCGTATTTTTTTCACACAGAGACGCAATTATGTACTAATTGCTCAATTTAGTAATTGAGTTCTCGTATGGTAAATTGAGTTCAATTAAGCCTTAAATTGCGTATTATTTTGTAGTTAACAACATTTTGATCAATAATGAATTTTTTTTAATTTAGCCGCAAATTTTTCATTTAGCAGTTAGAATTTTATTTACCATTTTTTAATTACTTTTTTGGTCTAATTTAAAAAATGGATTTTTTGTCGACTATATGGAATGTTCTATATTCTTTATGAATATACGAATACTTATTTGAGGTTCGAGCTGTTCTAAATAAAAGTAAAAGTAATTAAAAAACGTGTTAAAAGATTCGTTTCTAAATCCATACTGATTGCCGTCTTTACTTTACTTTTAGGTTCAACATTTAATCAATCATGCCTACGTGACTTTTATTAGCTAATCAGCACTATTTGGTTGGCACGTTTTAAAATAAAATTCATATTTTAATTATTAAATATGTAATTGGAAACGTCTTCCGCTGCAAATGCAGTTAACCAAATATTGCTGATCAATTAACATTATTTAATGTTGATCACGTTGACATGCAGTGCAATATTAATATTAAATTAATATTTTTTAATATTGATCACGTTGACATGTAATGTACAACATTCTTCCCCATCCGAGAATAGTTGAACCTTCCTTTAAAGCAAAACAGCATCTATATAACTTTATTTAATATAATTCAAATTATTTCCTAAACAATTTTATTTAATATAGTTCAACTTAATTTGATTATTATTTTATATGAAATTTTCCTTAATATAATTGAAATTAATTTCTATTTTTTGTATATAATTATTATTTTGTGGGTCTGACTCAGAGTAGATAAATAATATGGTTTATTCCTAATTCTTCTTGGTTTACAATATTTGAACAATTTAATAATTAAATTTATTTTTATAAATTTGAAACTAGATTACTTTTTGTTGAAACATATATGTTTAGAGTTATTTATTTAGCAATTCAAAATTTTAATGCAATTCAGATTTATTTAAAAGTTAGATTTATTTTAAAGTTAACTGGTAGCTTAAATTAATTACATTATTATAAAAACAACAAGTAAATAAATTGATTTTTTTTTTTTTTGAAATTAATGTGGTTGGTAGCATTTATATACATGCAAATGTTAAATCATTTGGTCGCTTAATTGACTTCCAGCTGGCATTTCTGGATAGAGGTGGTTTCGGGGCGACCCTGCGTTGACATAATGATTCCTCGGCCACATTAGTTCCAGTGGTGATGGTAGTTAGCTGTATAGCAGGTTTATTGTCGACGTTACTTTTTCTGCTCTTTAAAACATAGATGACTAGACCAATTATTACCAGAATTGTTACCAATGAACCTACCGAAATTATGGAGTATCGGTGTATTGAAATTTCCCAGTCCTGATTCTCAATCCTCCTTGACTTGTCTGCTATATCCCATTCTTTTTGTAATTCATCCAATGATTTTTTTCCTTCCGCAAGACTTGTCATTATTTGGTCGTGATTTCCAATTTTTAAGGGCAATCTATGGTTAATGGTTACGTTGGTACTAGTGAAATTTCGCTTCACCACATCCAGGAGCTCTGAATGATCGACTTCTGGTTGTTTATACCATGTTTCAGTAATTTCTGTTTTTTCGTACGGAATTCTAATTTCTTTATTGCTAAAATCGCATGGTTTTAATAACTTTAACATTCCGGTGTTTGATAATGTTGCGGTGTAATATATACCGTCACAATTTACATTTAAAATAAGCTTATTTTTTAGCTTAAATAACCATTGGTTACTGGATACCATTTTAACCATAATTCCCCCGGATGCTGGGACTGCACTGTACTTGCAGTTCTCTTCAGATGTTTTTGAGTGTTGTAATAATTCTACCAAACATTCTGTGTTTCCGCTGGTCAAGATTGGGCTATTATGTTTACACACTGAGACAGCTGCTGAAGTATTGACTTGTACACTAACACATTTATTGTGCTCTTCTTGTGTTAGCGTAATGAATGTGCCATGGTTATCAGCTTCTGCTACGTATTCGTATTTTGTGTTTAATAATAAATACCATTTCTCATTTAATGATGTTGGAAGAGCATGAGTTTTGAGGATGCTGTACACAGTTGGTTCTGGCAGTGGAATTATTATCTTAATTAGCATCTCTTCCCCAAAAGGTAGTGACGTAACTTGGGCTGATTGGTGTATATTAAAAAGTTTCTGGAAAAATGGATTTATTCTTGATTCCAATTTTAACTTTTTCAAATAATCTGCTACATAATTTTCATCTAGTATGAATGGATGCAGCTTATTTTGAAACAAGTCATTCAAAATTGATAACTCTGTTGCTTGGCGGTGCTCTATATCCAGTAAATTTGAGTTAATTATTGTCAGTAGTTCGTATATTTCTGACTTAAGTTTTAATTTATTAATTTCATCATTAGTATGAAGTGAGAAATTATCGTAAGAAGTTCCCAATTCACGCAAATTTTCTGCAATTAATTCCACATCTGACGTTAAATTTTTGATGGGTGTACTAAATTTTTCAAAATTTGAAGCCATTACAGTAATCTGGTGTTTCATCATTTCAAAAGACTGTTCGTCATGTTTGCCTAGTATTTTTAGTTTATTGTAAATTTTATGGGCATCGTCATTGTCCATAGTTCCAAAAGCCCATTTAGAAAAACGTCCAATTGCATCAATTGCTCTCTTCGGCCTGCGATGTGTAAATATGTGAAGTATGTGTTCGTTGTTCTGCCTTAGATTCTTTGATAATATTTCAGTTTCCTTCACCATCAGCTTACAAGAATTTTGATATTTTTTTATGTGACTGCAGAGAAGTTCGATTTTTTGATCGTATTGTTCAGCAATATCTAGCACCGAAGAAAAGTCCATTGGTTTAAATTTGGTAAATATGGTCCAGATATTTTTGTAAAAAACTGCTTTTCCATTGTTCTCAAAAATTACAGGTGAATTTTTCAGTTCAATCATCTGATATGGAATGTCGTTTTCCGTTCTTGTTGTCAGTATTACATTTGCCAATAGACATATGCTTAACCACTTCATTTTTGTGTTTTACTACAAATATAATTTAACGATTTATGAAAATATATAATATAAAATTTAATTAGATATCTCTACCAATGAATATATATAAGTACTTATAATTTTAAAGAAAATGTCTATATAATAAAATTAACAATGTTATTGACTTATAAATAGTTGATAATAAATGATTTATGCTGTATTAACATAAATTTTTATATATTTAATATGTTTATTGATTAATAATATGTATAGGAATATATAAGCAATTTCATGAGAGCCTATGTTATTTATTAAAATGTTTTATTAATATGTTAATATGTCTGCAAATTGAATTTCTAATAGAGACCTGAAATGAAAAATATGTTAATTTTTTTTTGTATTTATATTTTTTTTTATCCCTGCATTAAAATTTTTGATAATATTGGTGTATTATATATTTATATTTTATTAGACTTTTTAGGTGCCTACTATTCGTTAAACAGCTTTAAACGATTATTGTGTAGTTTTTTTATTGTTTTTCTAATTTTTATTGCTGTTGTTACTGGCCCAGGAGTGGATATTACATCATAAGGCCCAATCCATATAGGCGAGAATTTGTTTTTCCTAATGGGATTTTTTAGTAATACCTTTTGCCCAGTTTTAAACGTTACTGGGTTTACCGTGTTATCGTAAGATTTTTTTGATATATGTTTTGCTTCAATTAAATGACGTTTAGCTATTTCATGTGCCCTTTGAATTTGATATTTCAGCTGCACTGGGTAATTATTGATATTATAAACAGGAGCGGGTTTTCTTTGCAAATTGGTTGGGAAATTAAATTTAAACCCGTACAAACAATTTAATGGTGACAATTTAGTTGAGATATGCGGTGTATTATTGTGCACATGCATTGCTTGACGTAACCATTGATCCCAGTTTCTTTCGTCATTGCCAACAAAGTTTCGCAGATATTCCGCTAAAGGTCGATGACTTCGCTCTAGGGAACCACTAGCTTGCGGATGATAGGCGGTGATGTGCAATTTTTTAATTCCTAGTAACTTGCAAGTTTCCGAAAATAGTTTCGATGTAAAATTGGTGCCATTGTCGGTAATAAGAATTTTTGGAATTCTATACCTTGTTATAACTTCATCATAAAAAAGTTTCGCTATGGTACCTGCTTCCGCATCTGGCATTGGGCTACAGGCCATGTATTTCGTTAATTCATCCTGAAATGTCAAAATGAACCTGTTTCCTGAATACTTTTGTGGCAAGGGACCCACTACATCCATGAATACTTTGTCAAATGGCAAAGCTGGTATATCGGTTAGAATCATTGGCATTTTTGTTAGTTTTGAGCTTTTATTTAACTGGCATTTAGGACATTTTTTAATGAAATTATTTATATCCTTTTGCATGCCCTTCCACCTATATGGTTGTCTTATTTTCCAATATGTTTTCTTCATGCCCTGGTGTCCACCTAGCACTGAGTTATGGAAATCATGCAAAACTGTTTGTATTTCTTTTGGATCAGACAAGATTTCAAATTTATCTTGATGTGACTCTGATACATTATTTGCACTATTTTGATTTTCCATATATTGACTATTTACGTTATCTTCTATATCAGAATTTTTATTTTTGTCCATATTTTTTGATTGTTGTCTTGTTTGGACTGCTATTATTTTATTTTCTGTACTTGTATCAATCCTGCTTAATGCATCTGCATTTACATTAAACTTTCCCGGTTTATACTCAATTTTATATTCATATTCATACAATTTATGGTGAAATCTAATCAATCTAGAGGTGGGATCCTTTACATTAAATACACCAATTAAGGGTCTGTGGTCCGTATAAACTGTAAACGGACGTCCAAGTAGGTAGGTACGAAAATATTTTGTTGCCCAAACGATTGCAAGTAATTCTTTTTCTATTGTCGAATAGCGTTTTTCTGCTTCATTCAACATTCTACTTGCAAACGCAATAGGTTTGTCTTCCCCCACCTTACCTTGGGACAGCACAGCCCCGACTGCATCATTACTGGCGTCGGTTGTCAGGATAAATGTTTTAGAAAAATCTGGGTATATGAGAAGTGGTGGACTAGTAATTATGGACTTTAACTGTTCAAAACTTTTTTGACATTCTGGAGTCCAGTTGAATGGGATATCTTTTCTAAACAGTTTAGTAATTGGTGCCGCAATTTGAGCCATATTTTGAATAAACTTACGATAGTAGTTTACGAACCCTAAAAAAGATTGTACCTGTTTAACATTGGTTGGTACTGGATATTTAGTTACACAACTGATTTTATCTGGGTCAGGAAATGCACCCTCCGCAGAACATTTATGCCCCAAGTATACAACTTCCCTACATAAAAATCTGCACTTATCTGTATTTAATTTTAAATTGAATTTTCTTAATTGGGACAGAACTTTAACCAATTTCGCGTTATGTTGTTCTAGCGATTTACCGTAGATGACTATGTCATCAAGATAAACGAAGCAATCGATACCCTGTAATCCAGTCAAAATATGGTTCATTAACCTCTGAAAAGTCGCGGGTGCACCCGTCAACCAAAAGGCATGCGATTGAATTCATAATGACCGAGCGCGGTACTCAATGCAGTTTTTGGCTTATCATTTGGGTTAATCAAAACCTGATGATAGCCACTCGCTAAATCTAACGTTGTGAAGTATCGGCAGTGTCCCAACTGGTCGAGAATATCTTCTATTCTCGGCAGTGGGAATGCATCCTTTATAGTTGCTTCATTTAGTTTCCTAAAGTCCACAACTACTCGCCACTTTTTCTGTCCGTCTGAACCCGATTTTTTTGGTACTAAAAGAAGTGGTGAGTTCCAAGGTGATTTACTTGCTGATACTGTTCCATCAGCGAGCATTTTTTCCACATGTTTGTTTATCTCTTCTCGGTGTATTATTGGCAACCTATATTGTTTTTGCTTAATCGCGGGTTGGTCCTGTTTCGTTCGTATGTTATGTGTAATTGCCGAAGTATAACCTAAATTTTCTCCATCAAGGTGGAAATCATCACTGAATTGTACGCAAATATTTACTATGGAATTTTTTTCTTCCATATTTAATGATTCCCCCAGTTTAATAGATTTTATTAAAGTTTCAGATTTATTATTAGACGTTTTGCTGGTAATATTGAAAATTTCGTACTTATTTTCACCAACAACCTTGAATTTATTAAAATTAGTATATTTCGGAATAAAATTTATATCTATATAATAATCCTCTCTATTTGCATTTAATATTGGTACATTTATATAATTATTATGTGCTTCTACTATTGTGTTAGCTAAGTGTATACCTGGAGCAATTGTTTGGGATTCTATAAGGAATTCTCCTGATGATGTAGGTATTTTAATCTTCACCACTGTTGTGGTACGTGCCTGAATTTTACAAATACGCGCTTCACCGTAATTTTGCGAAAACCGTTTGAGAGGCAATTCAAAAAGTATACTTTTATCTTTGTTTAAAAATTTTAATGTTTTAGAAATTGTGTCAATGATTGAGTGGTTCCACAGAATATCCCGACCCAAAATTCCATCAGCTGGAATATCATTGACGTCATTTATTAAATGCCATTTCACACTAAAATTTTCATTTAAAGAACTCGTTAATTTGATAGTACCTATTGTTTTGCTTATCCCTCCAAATACTCCACCTAGCTCTTTAATTTCTTGTTTGTTAATACGTTTAAGAGGTTTTAATGAACTTATTTTAATCAGGCTTGTATCCGCGCCTGTATCTATTAAAACTGTTAATTTACCTCTTTTAGCTAAAACATACGGTATTTCTACGAATACTTCGTCTTGCTTTATTTTCTTTATGACGTATAAACGTCCTTGATTTCTATATCTACCTTTAAAATATTCTATATAATTAACGAAAAAATCATTCATAAAGTGTACACAATTTATATTATTTATACAATTAAAAGTACTGCACACATCATCCCACATACTTAAACCTATAATTTTTAGACGACCTATATATACAATCATACGCCAAATTGTTATGTAGAATAATTGGATAATATCACAATCAGACGATTTGTTTTTGTTTCTGATCTTATGTTTATTTATTCTTTTTGATTTTTTGTTTGACGATTTCGCGACACTGTCGTTGACTTTATTATTATTTACCTGGTCTGATTGTTTATTATCGTCCAACAATTTAGCAACTTGATATGTTGTGGAGCTATCATCTACGTCTGTTTGTAGATGTAAGTCAGTCGCATTTGACTTTGAATTTGTTGCAGTAGTATGAGAAGTGTTCGAAATATTATCTACCTTTGGTTGTAGATTAATGCCATCAGCTGGTTTTGGGTGTGGATCAGCTGTATTTTGATTTAATTTTGTTGCAAAATTATTTGTATTATTATTCGGGGCACAGTTTAGATGGCCGGACTGGCCCCCTGATCGTTTCCCTTCTCTTAATTCATATAATTCTTTTTACTAAAACAATCATTTTCAAGGTGGCCTATGCGAGAACACCATTTACATTTAATTTTTTTTCTTGAGTGATTTTCATGTTTGGTGTTTGTTGCTAATATTTGTGCCCTCGGACAAGAATCTTTCCCATGCCCATAAACCCTACACTTGTCACAGTATGGAGTGTTTTTTCTCTGTCTGCACTCAGCATACGTGTGATTTTGTCTATTGCAAAAACCACATTTTATTTTAGGTTGTGTGTGTTTATGTAGTTGTACGATTTGCGGGTTTGTTGAACTGGCGGAGTATTGAAAATTTTGTGTTTGTGGGTGTTGAAAATTACCGAAGTTTGAAAATGGTGTAGGTGTGCTGTTGGAAATACCTGTGTAAGGTGTTGGTGCGTATGGATTGTATGGTGTTAGTTGTGAATAATTTGGATTTTGTACAAAATTTGTATTTTGTGCTTGAGGTAATTGTGTTATATTAGTATTAGGCATTGTATAATTTGTGTTCGTATATTGTGTTGTTAGGAACATAGAAGTTTTAAGGGCGGACTCTACTAGCTTATCTAATTCTATTTCAGAACTACTTATCATAAATTGTTTCAAAGTTGGATCTACAAGCCCTAATTTAAATGTCATAATTACAGATTTTTGTAACTCTTTCACCAGAACTCCTGACTCAGTCTCGTTATAGCTTGACGAGATTATTTCTTTGGCCATAGCTTCTTTCTGGAGCAAACGTCTAGCGAAAGATTTTAAAGATTTTACATCTTCTGTGACTAATTGTCGTGTTTGCTTCAACTCGTTTATGACACTATCTAGTGTTCTGGCTGTAAGATAAGTTTATTTTAGTAGCGCTTCTAGATCTTTTAATTTTTTAATTCTTTTTTTTCTAACTAATTCAAATGCATCCCCCCATAATCTAGTTGACAACAGTGACACGAATATTTCTTCATCTTCAGAATTCACACATTTAAAAGCTAATTGGCACGCGTTTATAAACTCATAGACTTTACATGAAAATTCAGTTGAAGCAGTTCCCGTAAAATATGGTACAAGCCTCGCAACTCTTTTTCCTATATTTTCATATGACATATCGATTGATTCCTGTTGATGTATTGATCGAGATTCGTCTAATATTTCGGAACTTTGCACGCTTTCTGTACTGTTAGTACTTTCTGAATTTTGTGAATTTTCTGCTATATCACTTTCCAATTGTTGTTCCCCGATTTTCGGTTTTGCAGAATGTACCATGGAAATTTCAAACGATGTATTTACTTGTTTGTCCCACACTTCTTCCAATGTTTTTTCTAAAATTTCAATTTGTTGTTCCTTTTCACGTACCTTCTTTCGTAATTGTTTTATGTTTTCAACCAAGTACGCTTTTGAACTTTCTCTTCTAATACTTATGTCATTAATTTTTTCCTTGCACTCAAATATAAATTTATTACTATCTTGTAATTTATTATAAAGATCCTTTTCTATCTGTATTCCGTTTTGTAATTTTTTGGTGAGTTCTTCTATTTTCTCTTCAGTTTCTTTATTTAATATCTCGGCTTTAATTTCCCTTTCCTTATATTCTTTTAATGTTCTTTTGTTGTCCAAAAGTTTAGAATTAAGTTCTGCGATTTCCTTAGCCTTATCATTTTTATATTTTAGATTTAATTTTGTTAAATGTAATAAAATTGCATCTGTAGTTTCTAGTCTTGTTAACTGACCCCACTTCGAATAGATGTCAGTTTTTACAAGCTCATAGATTTCCCTACTTGTTAAACTTTTTATTTCCGCAAGGAGTAACGAATTAAAATTTTGAATTTCTGTTTTTTGATCTGTTTTCTTCTTTTCTAGCTGGGAAATTTTTTCTTTAAGTTCTGCTATCAAAATCGCGCTACTATCCATAAAACTATCTCAATCAAGTATTTCCAAATTTCAATCAATGAAAGAAATTTAGGAAAACCCTTGTTTCTAATTTAAGCAATATTTTTTAGTTTTATAAAAGGAGTATTTTATAACTTAGTTTCATTAACTGAATTTTAAATAACTGAATATTTTTATGTATATTTTGTATATTCAGAAAAATATACTTACCAAATTCTGCCTTTAGTTTCTTCTTTAGTTAATGTTGCTACCCCTGGATCGCTATTTTTGCTCCTTATTATGTTTCTAGATGCACTATTTATTTTTATATTATTTCTATTAGTTTTGAGTTTAATTTTTGTATTATTTAGTCTTTGTTTTATATATCTATTTTATCGTGCAGCCAGACTCAACTGCACTTTAAGGCTAAGGTGTCTTTGCCAGTAAAATCGTTATAAAATTTAATTATTTCCGGAAAACTGCAGTTTTAGTAGCCAATATTTGATTATTTTTAGATTATTTAATTTTTATTATTTTTTGTTATTAGAATTGATCCTTGCCTCACGAATTATTTAGAACAATGAAAAATAAAAACTTATTAAAAATTTTTTTAAAAAACCGGCTGCGCCAAAATGTTGTATATTCTTTATGAATATACGAATACTTATTTTAGGTTCGAGCTGTTCTAAATAAAAGTAAAAGTAATTAAACAACGTGTTAAAAGATTCGTTTCTAAATCCATACTGATTGCCGTCTTTACTTTACTTTTAGGTTCAACTTTTAATCAATCATGCCTACGTGACTTTTATTAGCTAATCAGCACTATTTGGTTGGCACGTTTTAATATAAAATTCATATTTTAATTATTAAATATGTAATTGGAAACGTCTTCCGCTGCAAATGCAGTTAACCAAATATTGCTGATCAATTAACATTATTTAATGTTGATCACGTTGACATGCAGTGCAATATTAATATTAAATTAATATTTTTTAATATTGATCACGTTGACATGTAATGTACAACAGGAATTACTTCAAATTATGGCCTGACATGTATCTGACTTCTTAATTATTCCAATAATGGCATACTGCATTATTCTAAAATCTAAACAGTTAACACCTTTTAATTTTTTAATGGTTCTGTAGACCAGAGCTACTTTTTGGGTCTTTAGTTGCAAAATAAATTAATTGAAATTTAGTATTCGTAAAATATTAGGTTTAGTTACTATCGACTTATAAAATGCAAATAATCCAAATGCGTAATTCCTGGGGTTAATCAACCGAATTTCAGGTTTTAAATTTTTTACTATATTTCTACAAAAGTGAAATTCTTGTGTTTATAAAATTGTATCGTGTATCACACACAATAACATTGCATCAACAGAGAAATTTTTTTGCAATTTTTATTTATTGTATTTTCAATATAATTGAACTATCAATAATTACTCATATCTTAAGTCTAAAAATATACTTGTTAAGTTCAACCAGTGCTGGACAAAAAAATATATGTTTCACGGTTACTGTAATTTGCGGGTTATCCCTACGTACGGATGAAAGAAGCAGTGTCCCTCCTTCTTAGTCGAATGTAACCAGGTTCATTTAGTATGTTACGGGCCAGTGGATTCGGATGAGTTTCAAGCTGCTTTAAATACCTTATGGCAATTTTCGCTATTTCTGCTTTAACTGATGCCACGTTTAGATCTTTATGGATGTTCAAATTTTTTATATACCAAGGAGCAGATGTAATTATACGAAGAATCTTATTTTGGCGCCTTTGAATTTTGTCTACGTTGCTAGCTGAGGCAGTGCCCCATAATTGAATGCCATAACACCATATTGGTATTATAATTGACTTGTATAATAAAAGTTAGCAATCTAAAGCCAGTTTAGTTGGACTCCTTTCAACTCCATTTGTGTTAACTTTGTTTCTATGTGGCGTTTTCATGTAAGGCGCCGGTCAAGATGTATGCCGAGATATTTGACGTCTAAAAGCTGAGGTATAGTTTGGTTATTTATCCGAATAGGGGGGCAAGATTCTCTACGCAGTGTGAAAGTTATGTGAGTACATATTTGTCATTAACTTTTATTCTCCATTTCTTCAAATAATTTTCTAAATTGGAAATGTGGTATTGTAAATATCGTGATGCTACTTCGTGTCTTTAGTGGATTCTCTAAAAAGCTGTGTCGTCAGCAAATGTCGATGTGCGAACTCGGTTACTAGTTGGCATGTCTGAAGTATATAATAAGTATAAAAAGGACCCCAATATACTACCTTGGGGAAGTCCGGCTTCGATTGGCTGGGGTGAGCTCAAAATATCTCCTTTCACAAAAAATTTTCGTTCGGTCAAATAACTATCTAGCAGCTTATATAGGTTTACGGGCAAATTCAGTTTTAGCTTATATATTAGGCTTTCATGCCATATCTTATCGAATGCTAAAGAAACGTCGTTAAAAAGCGTAGAGCAGTATTTTCTCTCTTCAAATGTCTTCTTAACAACATTGACTAACCTGTGAGTTTGTTCGATCGTACTATGTTTTTTCCTGAAGCCGAATTGATGGTTTGGAATACATCCTTTGTCGCTTAGAATAGGGTTAAGCTTAGTTATTAACATCCTCTCAAACAGCTTTGACATATTTGACAAAAGGCTTATAGGTCTGTATGATTCAATTTTTGTGTGGTCTTTTCCTGGTTTAGGAATCATGCTAACCAAGGACACCATCCAAACTGTGGGAAAGTACTCAAAGCGTAAAATGGCATTAAAATAAAAAGAACGATTCTGCGAGCTACACGGGGCAACTCAATTAACATCTTGTTACTGGTTTTATCAACGCCAGGGGCTTTTTTGGTGTTCAAATCCGTTATTGCCTTTTCAAGATCACCAAATTCAAATCTTATCGGTACTGCAGCAATAGCCTCGAGAACTGGCAACTCAACTATATCAGTCGATATATTTGGGGTAAAAACCTTTTTCAAATGTTTCGGTACTACTCCTTGCCCAGCCTCCAGCTGAAGTTCGCAAGGGAGGCTTACGTAAGACTGGCCTTTTAAGGTTTCTACAAGCACGCCATAACGAATAATCTGATTGAGGAGTTGCGTCTAAGTCTCCCAAATAGTTTTTCAGGGATGCTACTCTTCGAGATTCCAGCATGTCTCTTAGCCGGTTCGTGCATTCTTTAAGTCTGCTTTTGAGTTGAGGAGATCTCTGTGATTGCCATTCTCTACGAATTTTTCTTTTTTCAGCCAAGAGCCGTTCGATATCTGCAGAATAAATTTGATTGTATCTAGCTAATTGTCGGGCTATTGTTGAATGTTGGACAGCTGATTTGAGGTTTTGGTCAAAATCAATAAGACTCCGCTCTACGTCTTCAGGTGTGTTAGCGGGATGTTTTCCGAACAATGAGTACTAAGATACTTTCTATATTTCAACCAATTAATGATTGTGGTATTCATTGGTGATATGATATTTTGTTTGTCACATATTTAGACGATAGTGGGTGAATGATCTGAGGATAATTCAAGTGACGCTTCAGCTTTAATCGTTTCTCTTGGAATACCCTTAATCACGCCAAAATCAATAACATCCGGTATTTTTCGTCGATCAGTAGGCCCATAGGTGATATCACATTCAGACGCATTTTTGAAATTGTGTCAAACAAAACACGACCTTTTGGAGTTATTAGGCGTGATCCCCAAAACGTATGTTTAGTATTGTAGTCGCCTGATGCTATGAAACAGGGACCTAGTGATTTGAAGAAATCGCTGTATTGACTCTCTGATATTTGAAACCTAGGAGGTGAATAAATCGAAGAAATAACTAAGTTTTGATGAAATTCTTCAATACAGATGTTTGTTGCTTGTAGGTAATCTTCACAAAAATCACACAGTAAATAATGTTTGATTCGAGCCTTTATTAGTATTGCTGAATCACCACATGCTCTGCCATAGTAGATTGCATGCGTACCATTTCTTGCATCATGCTGCTCATAGAGCTCATAAAATTGTTTTTCGAATGCACTAATGTCTCGATGCTTGCTTCCAGACGATTAAAATTACCAGATGGTGTTTGGTGGCGATTGCAAATTAGGAGTAGAATTAGTTGTCGGTGTCGCTTTATGTACTGCAGTATGATTGGTTTTTACCATATCAGCGTATGAAACAAGTTGTGTTGTTCGTTGGGCTAACTGGGGATAATGAGCATTTGCAAGATATTGTTGGTGCTTAGCAGGAGTATTTAGTTTTTGAGTGGTTTTCCTTACCATGAAAAAACTGGACAGCCTCTGTAGTTAGCAGTGTGGTTTCCATCGCAATTGCTACATTTTTTAACTTTCGAATCATCCCTTGCTTTGTCGCATTGGGCGGAACAATGTAGCTCGCCACATACAACGCAAACCGGAGGCAACTTACAGTAAGCCCTAGTATGACCATATTCTTGACAATTTAGACACTGGACAGGTCCTGGACGCTTATGCGGCTCCTCTACAGTTATTTTACGGTGTAACAGGTATTTCAGATTGAAAATGGGGTGCATTTCGTCCTTCTTCAATCTGATATCTCCAGGTTCCAGGTCAACGCGAAATAGTGGTTGGGGGACACGTTCCCGATTACGGAGATTATCTACACTTTTTATTTTAAAACCCGCTTTTTGGAGTCCGGCTCTTATTTCAGCTGGATCAACGTATGAATCTACACCTTTAATGATTACCTGTAGACCTTTGCTACGCTTCAACTGATAGGTAAAAAAGTTCTTTTTGCAGTTTTCAAACTCGCTTACTGCTTTACGATAACTACTTTCATCAATAAATTGTATTTTTGTCTCATCAATGTTACCGCGCTTAATGGGAATTACATAAAATGAATTCTCGCCAATAATTGTAATTAAATTTTTTATTAAATCGCTCGAATTTTTCTCCCTTAAATAAACTGGTGGTAGTTTAAACGACTTGGGTGCCGTTTTTGTTTCAATTGCTTCGTTATCTAAAATAGCAAAACGATTATGGGAATTTACTCCGTTGAGTCCTTGTCTTTTTGTACTTTAGCCATTGATGCAATCTGTGAAGATTTAGGGCTTCGACCTCTTTTCAATACAGTTATGTATCTGTCCATTCCCACTTGCGTCTTGGGTTTTTCTACATTATCCATATTATCTTTGGCAACACTGTGTTCAGAAGGCGATTTGTTTGTAGTTATTTTATTGTCATCGCTTAGTAAAAGTGAAGAATAAGATTGGGCACGTATAACTGGCGTGGCATTTATACACAAATTGTCACTAGTTTTTTGTTTTTATTTTTTTCAACATTGTCAACATTTTTGTTGCTTAAATTAAACAGGCTCATTAGCCTTTATTGTTTTTATTTTATTTTAAAAGTAGCAATTCAATATGCCGTTGTACAAAATAAAGAAAAGGGGGAAAAAAAGAAAAAAAAATATTTTACAAACAACTTTGTTGTTGTATTAAAACAGGTTTGTTTTCTGTTTTTGTTTTAAATTGTTCACACAATGTATGTTTTGTTTTTTGGTAATGCTTAAAAAAAATCGCGTCCGCACTTAGCAACGCCAAAAACAGAACAGAGAAATGAACAAAAAAAGTGTAAAAACATGAAATTTCAAAAACTTCGTTACCAAACAATTGCCTGGACATTAGTTTTTGTTTCAGTTGAAGAAAAAGCGTCTACAATTTTTGTTATAACAACACTGTAATAGTGGAAAATTCCGTGTTTTTTACACGGAGACTAGCCTGATAATTTGGCCTTAAGCCATAAAAACCAGGAAGTGAAAAAATCACATATTTAATGATGATGAGTATATCGCTGGTCTCAAGTAGCAAGCTAACTCCTATTTTTTACGAAATTGAGTTTTTTAGTGCTTCCATACATTTCACACAAATACACCTCCTCACAAAAATTTATTGCAATAGCGTAAAAAATAACACTTTTACAAGCAGTTGTACATGAGAATTTACATTGGAAATAAACAGTTTCTATTATGCACAGAAAATTAAAAAAAAAAAATTTATCTCATAGTTTTTTAGCTATACAGGTATGTATATGTGGTCAAAGATTAAATATATTCTAATTCCAGCTCATTTTAAAGGGGATTTCATACGCTCTAATTTGATATTAATCATGAAAAAACAAATTTTTTAAACCTTTTTTCCTTATACACAGAAAAAAATATACCTAGATCCCATGAATTTTGTAATTAATACATAGAAAAAATTATTACCAAAATATTTGCAAACAAATGGTTTTTTTAAATGTTTATTGATTTTCAAAAACTTTTTGTTTGAATACTTTTGTTTGAATTTTAATTTGCTGCTAACAGTGTTGCCGTAATAAAAACAATTGATCAAACAAATTAATAAATATGGAAATGTTGCGCTTCTGTAAAAATGAAATTCAAAAAACTTTTAAACTTTGAATAGTCTCTAATTATATTTTAGTAGGGGAACAACGTCCGTTTATACAACCTTATGAAATTAAAAAGCATTTTTTTTCTTAATACAATTTAAGTTTGGTTTTTACACATAGACAGAAAAATATTTTTGCACTGTTATTTAAATCGGTTTTATACAAAACATAGCACTCGTGTCGTAGGAATAACTAAGTTATTTTGAACAGCCAAAAAAGCAAACTTATTAAGATTTAAACTAAAAATCATTTTGAAGTTTTCGAATAAGTGTTTTTGTTAAATCTTTTATAGTTTGTGTTGAGAGTTATCATTATTTTTATAAATAAATTTTCTCTATTCTTAAAATGTGGGTAAAACTTTCCTTGCTTATATTTTTAAATAATAAATTGGTTTATTATAAAATAGTATAGGTTATTAGCACTATATTATTAAAATAATAGTTGAATTCCGAAAACATTTAATTTCAATGATTGCTATTATAGCGTACACAGCAATACAAATACTATATAATTTTTAAATGCCTCTCTGTATATTAAAAGAGAAGAAGGTATACGTCAAATTAAGTCATCCATGAGAACACTATTTAATTTTAAATTTTATTTATTATTGCGGATATAGCAATATGAAGTCTGTGGAAATATCAAGTGTCTGGCTATAATAATTCAAAAGATAAGGCCATAAACATAAAGTAACATCACCTATCGGAACACTGTTTAAGTTCTAATTTGAAATGTTTATACTTACGGTCATAACGGACTATCAGAAATTATACCTAATTTCCAAGTTACATCAACTGTAAGGACACTAATCTGTAAGGTAATTTTGTTATTAGTTTGTTAAAATATGAAATTGGTGCCCTTAAGGGTTGAAAAGACACTAAAAATCATACTAACTAATCTATAAGCATAACCTTTCAAATAAAAATCGGTTTAGAATTAAATGATTTCTAGAAGTTAACTCAGACGATTTGATAACTTTCACCTTATATGAAGTCGGTTAATTACACGACAATTTTGCAGATATCATCCAAGAAGTTTTATTTTGGCCTATTTATTAATAATTACTCATTCGCAAAAAACGATAACACTTTCATGTCCATGCATTGAAAAAATAACAAAAAATTTTATATTGATTTTTTTCCAGACTTTAAAAAGGAATTTTTTTTAATAAAAAAAATATTTAAAGCACAAATATTGAAGCATTTGAAAGCCATTAGCTGCAGAGGAAAAGGTAAAAATGTAAACATTTTTTATTGAAGATATTGCTAGATATTCATATACATACATATGTATATTTTAATTTTTGATTTTTATTCACAGTTTTTCAGGTGGCGGCGATGGCCAACTTTATGTAAATATGTATGACATATGCTTTTAACAAACAATATGCTTTTGGCAAACAATTCCCATACCAATAATTTAGATGAATCAAATACAAGGTTTTGCCCCAATCGTGCTCAAGAGGAAACGCTTTGTGCCTAAAATATATATGTAAGTAACTAGTCGCTAAAATTTGACCAAAGTAAAAAGAAAAAGAGAGATACATTATTTTCACTGTTGCTCAAGATCTCAAATTCCATATATAGATAACATTTTTTAATATATAGAATTTGACATTTTAAGAAACAGCGAAATTGAATGAATTTGACATTGCCATCCTGTGAAGTGATTTACCTTGGCCTTTTTTTAATATGGTAAAATTTTACCCAGTTGGTATTTAAATTAATCCCAAAACTACTATTAAACACAGTTAGCGAAAATTCTTTTTGATTTCGCTAAAATATTTGTTTGAAAATTGTTTGTTAATTCAGTAAAGTTTTTCATTAGTTTCAGATAAATTATTTGTTTGAATTTCTTTTAAATTTCAGTAAACTTTTTGTCTTTAATTTTTTTAAAATTTTCAATAAACTTTTTTGTTTGAACATTTTTTTTAAAGTCCATAATTTTTTTTACCAAATATTATAATTAATTGTTTGAAAAAATTATGGAATATTTTCAATAAACTAATTTTAAATTTAATTGTTTAAATTTATAAATTTTTTTATAGGACCATATTCAAACAAAAAATTGTCTAATTATGCAAATTAATTGTTTGAATCTAAAAAAATATGTTTTCTGTGTATTTTAATTGTTGGGTGTGTTTATAATGCAAAAGTAAGAAATATTATCTTTAAAATTTCTTACTTACCCTCATTTGAAGAAAATTTTAAAATATTTCATATTTCTTTTCTTTTCGAAAAATATTTCAATAATTTGTTTTACATTTTTCTTCAAGCAAGTTTGATTTTTTAATTTATTTTCAAATAAAATAAAACTGAAATCATACCATTTATGTAGTAATTCATATTTTGTATTACCAAAAAGTTATGAACTCAATTCATAATATTTATGTTCAAACTTTTTTCTGTGCACTTAAAAAAAAGTTTAATAAAAATCTTTGAGATAGCGTCTTTTAATTTTTTTTTTAAATTTACATATGTTTTTAAATGTGGCTTGGTGAGTATACCATAAAAATTTGAGAGTGGGACCATGGTGGGATCAGAAGATATGTTAAAAAAAACTACATATTTTTCAGTTTTAAGGAATATTTCTTACCTTTATTAAAAAATTTCTATTTTTTCAGTTTGTAATGAATCAAAATGAAGTTTTTTAACATAACTTCTGATCCCATCATGGTCGCACTCTGAAAATTTTGTAGTGCACTCACTAAGCCACTATGTTTAGTACAACTTTAAAAATTCAAGTTGTTAATTTTTTCATGTCTTATGAGTCACCCTTTAATTTTAAAACTAAAGTAGGAACACCCTTTAAATTTTAGTAATTGTTGTTATAGTAATATGTTATGGTAATACATACCATGCCCGCTTTCTATAAAAATAAACATGCGCCTACCTATTACAACCTATTGTTACAGCGGCCGAAGTATAACATCTACTGTAAACATTTCAAGAGTCTACCTATTACGATTATTTGTTATAGCTGCCATGGTAATTCTCTTTCTATGACTATATGAAGAGTCTACCTGTTACTACTAAAAAAATAAGTTACTATACGTGAAAAACATGTCACTGGCAGAACACCCTTTAATTTTTAGTAATTGTCATAACGGCCATGGCAACACATCTTCTATCCAAATCGGAAGAGTCTACAAAAATATGTCGTTATACATGAAAAACATATCACTGCCGGAAAACCCTTTACATTTTTTATTGTTTTTATAGGGGTCATAGTAATACACACTACTAATGGCACACCTTTTAATTTATGAAAATTCAAGAGTCTATCTATTATGGTTAATAAAATTGTCAAGGTTCATGCAAATCACGTCACTGTCGGCACACCCGTTAAGTTTTACTATTTGTTATTGTGGCCATAGCAATACACCTTCTGTAAAAACTTAAAGTTTCTACCTATTATCGTTCAAAATTGATGCCAAAAACATGTAAATCACGTCACTATCGGAACACCCTTTAATTTTTAGGTTTAATATTGTATAGTTGCTTATAATGCGAACATAGTTTAAATTACTGTCTGCAAATTTTAAGTGGTTGCCCCCTATAGCTCAAGACATAAAGACAATAACACAAATAACACGCAACTTTCGGAACACCCTATAAGTTTTAGTATTTGTTGATATAGTGGCTACAGTTATACACATTCTTTGAAAAAAGTCTATCTATTATTGTTCAAAACTTAGGCCTTATACATGTAAATAACGCCACTATCGGAACACCCTTTAATTTCTAGGTTTATTTTTTTAGACTTGTTTATAAAGCGAACTAAGTTTTAATTACTGTTTGTAAATCTGTAGTCTATGCATCCCACAGTTAAAGAAATAAACACATATTCGATAATAACACCTCTCTATCGGAACACCTTATAAGTTTTAATATTTGTTGCTATAGCGGCCACAGTTATACACCTTCTTTGAAAATTTCAAGAGTCTACCTATTATGGTTCAAAACTTAGGATTCATACATGAAAATCACGCCACTATCGGAACACCCTTTAATTTTTAGGTTTATTTGTCTAGACTTGTTTATAAAGCGAACTAAGTTTTAATTACTTAGTACGCTTTGTGGCTATAGCGGCCACAGTTATACACATTCTGTGAAAATATCAAGAGTCTACCTATTATGGTACAAAATGGCTACAATGTCTGTCCGTCTGTCAGCGCCTTTTATCTCTGGAACCGTAATAGGTAGACTCTTGAAATTTTCACAGATGATGTATAGCTGTTGCCGCTATAGCAACAAATACTAAAACTTATAGCGTTTTCCGGTAGAGAGGTGTTATTCGCGAATATGTATTTATTTATTGAACTGTAGGAGGCATAGACTAAAGATTTACAAACAGTAATAAAAACTTAGTTCATTATACATATAAACAAGTATAAAAAAATAAAACTAAAAATTAAAGGGTGTACCGATAGTGACGTGATTTGCATGTATGTGGCATAAGTTTTCAACGATAATAGGTAGACTCTTAAAGTTTCTGCAGGAGTTGTATTACTATGCCCTCTATAACAAATAGTAAAAATTAAGGGTGTGCCGAAAGTGACGTGAGTTGCATGAACATTGAATAAATTTTTAACCATAATAAATAGACTCTTCAAAATTTTCACAAATGGTGTATTACTATGACCCCTATAAAAACAATAAAAATTTAAAGGGTTTTCCGACAGCGACGGACTCTTGATATATTCATATAACAAGCAACAGAAATAAAGGGTGTTCCAACAGAGACATGATTTGTATGTAAATAGCCTTATTTGTTGAACCGTAATAGGTAGACTCTTGAAATGTTTACTTCGGCCGCTGGAACAATTACTAATATCAAAAGTGTGTTCCATCATTGACATGTTTTTCACGTATATTATCTTATTTGTTGAACCGCAATAGGTAGGCGCATGTATATTTTTATAGAAATTGTATTACCATAGCCGCTATAACAAAACAAAAAAAGGGTGTTCCAACAGTGATGTAATTATGACTTTAATTTTAAAATTAAAGGGTGACTAATAAGACTTGAAAAAATTAGCAACTGGAATTTTTAAAGTTGTACTAAATATAGTACGGAACCCTACGTGTGTGAGTCTAACTCTCACTTGACTGATTTATTTCATTCTTTTTTTACAACGGCATTATTGTATTGCTACTTTAAAAAATAAAACAAAAACAATGGGGGCTAATGAGCCTCTTTAATTTAAGTAACAAAAATTTTGGCAATTTGGATTTAAATAAAAACAAAAAAACTGAAAATAATTTGTGTATTAATGCTACGCAAGTTATAAGTGCCCAATCTTGTTCATCTCTTTTGCTAAGCGATGACAAAAAAATAACTAAAAACAAGTCGCCTTCTGAAGACAGTGTTACCAAAACTAATATGGTTGATGCAGTTGAAATTAGAGATGGTCTCCAAAAAGCGGGATTTAAGGTAAAAAGTGTAGACAATCTCAGAAATCGAGAACGTGTCCCTCAACCTCTATTTCGCGTTGAACTGGAATCTGGAGATATGAGATTGAAAAAGAATAAAACGCACCCTATTTATAACTGCAGATATCTGTTACACCGCAAAATAAGCGTAGAGGAACCGCATAAGCGATCAGGACCCGTACAGTGTGTAAATTGCCAAGAATATGGTCATACTAGGGTTTCCTGCAAGTTTCCTCGGGTTTGCGTTGTGTGTGGAGAGCTACACTGTTGCGCCCAATGCGACAAAGCAAGAGATGATTCGAAAGTTAAAAAATGTAGCAATTGCGGTGGAAATCACACTGCTAACTACAGAGGCTGCCCAATTTTCATGGTAAGAAAAACCACCTAAAAATTAAATACTCCTGGTTACCATGATTCCTAAACCAGGAAAAGACCACACAAAAATGGAATCATACAGACCTATAAGCCTTTTGTCAAATATGTCAAAGCTGTTTGAGAGGATGTTAATAACTAAGCTTAACCCTATTCTAAGCGACAAAGGATGTATTCCAAACCATCAATCCGGCTTCAGGAAAAAACATAGTACGATCAAACAAACTCACAGGTTAGTCAATGTTGTTAAGAAGACATTTGAAGAGAGAAAATACTGCTCTGCGCTTTTTATCGACGTTTCTCTAGCATTCGATAAGGTATGGCATGAAAGCCTAATATATAAGCTAAAACTGAATTTGCCCGTAAACCTATATAAGCTGCTAGATAGTTATTTGACCGAACGAAAATTTTTTGTGAAAGGAGATATTTTGAGCTCACCCCAGCCAATCGAAGCCGGACTTCCCCAAGGTAGTATATTGGGGTCCTTTTTATACTTATTATATACTTCAGACATGCCAACTAGTAACCGAGTTCGCACATCGACATTTGCTGACGACACAGCTTTTTAGAGAATCCACTAAAGACACGAAGTAGCATCACGATATTTACAATACCACATTTCCAATTTAGAAAATTATTTGAAGAAATGGAGAATAAAAGTTAATGACAAATATGTACTCACATAACTTTCACACTGCGTAGAGAATCTTGCCCCCCTATTCGGATAAATAACCAAACGATACCTCAGCTTTTAGACGTCAAATATCTCGGCATACATCTTGACCGGCGCCTTACATGAAAACGCCACATAGAAACAAAGTTAACACAAATGGAGTTGAAAGGAGTCCAACTAAACTGGCTTTAGATTGCTAACTTTTATTATACAAGTCAATTATAATACCAATATGGTGTTATGGCATTCAATTATGGGGCACTGCCTCAGCTAGCAACGTAGACAAAATTCAAAGGCGCCAAAATAAGATTCTTCGTATAATTACATCTGCTCCTTGGTATATAAAAAATTTGAACATCCGTAAAGATCTAAACGTGCCATCAGTTAAAGCAGAAATAGCGAAACATGCAGTCACATATCTAAAGAGGCTTGAATCTCATCCAAACCCTTTGGCCCGTAACATACTAAATGAACCTGGTTACATTCGACTAAGAAGGAGGGACACTGCTTCTTTCATCCGTACATCAGAGGGATAACCCGCAAATTACAGTAACCGTGAAACATATATTTTTTTTGTCCGGCACTGGTTGGACTTAACAAGTATATTTTTAGACTTAAGATATGAGTAATTATTGATAGTTCCATTATATTAAAGATACAATAAATAAAAAATTGCGAAAAAATTTTTTTTTGATTTCTAATGATTATTTCAAAATTTGCAGCCTCAATCAATATTAGTGATAGTGAGTTAAAAAATCTTTGCACTAAAATTTAGTTATTTTGATTTAAAAAAATGCAATCAGCAATATATTGCAACCTTTTTTCTTCACTCAAGTTGATTGCAACGTAGACATTTTGCATTCAATTTGGGGGTCAATTTGATTTATTATCGTTTTTGTGCACTAATTCAAAAGTGAGGACTAATACTTCATTAAAAATAAAATTCAATTTATTTTATATTTATTAATGATTATATAAAACAGTAAATTAATTTCTATAACATAAATACAAGAGTATGAGCATTTAGGCCTTCAAAAATTAATTTAATTAAACTTTAGTCTAACAAAATTTTTATATGTCAATGAACAAACTGGCTATCACCAAATTTTTTATCTTCTATGAGCGTCTACCATTCCACTAAAGGAAAACAAAGGCTCCACTGGTGCAGAAGAATGCAAAGGTGTGTTAAATTTTAAAAACCTTTTTTATTTTAAAAACATAATTACTGGATATTTGTTAAAACAACCCAATTCAGTCTCAAAATCCAGAAGAGAAGTATTTAATTATATTCGTATGCTATCACTATGTTCTACTGTTGAAGGATCTAATATCAAAGATATTAGAAGACTAGTTATTTAAGCAATCGTTTTATTTACTTTGTCAATTGCACTAAAATCTAGGAACATCTTTACTGTTCGAACTGACTTTGAAAATTTGTATGTAACTGTTATATAGTATTAATAATTAATTTGTTATCATTAGGTAAATTTTTTATATTTTGGTGTAAAACAAGAGAAAATTTTAATATTAAATAAAAAAACGAATTTATTTCAAAATTTTCATGACCAATCATTTTTGAAAGTTGATTGAGAGTATGAATAAATGAAGCTTTTTATTGATTGCAAGTAAAAATTTTCCAATAGATTGAGTGAGTGAAGAATTCTTGCACTAAATTCTTTTCATTGCTAGTGAAGATTTGCAGTATATCACTAAGCTGCAAAAAAAATAGTCCAATAATTTCTTTTGCAATATGATTGAATGGTAGAGCAATGCTGATTTCATCAAAATTTAGTGCACTACCCCCATCTATGAATTTTAGTTACTTACATATGTACATATGTATTTTAGTCCCAGAATTGTTTTCTTGAGCACAATTGGGACAAAATGTTGCATTAGTTATATCTACATTTTTTTGCTCGAAAATAGTTCCCCAGTCAAAAGCATATGTATAATAGAGCCATATCTCTGGCTACTATGGGGGTCAGCCGGTGGCAGATAGCTGAAAGACCTGAAGACATGTAGGCCAGCTGCGGTGGATAAGCAGTCCCCGGCCATAAGCGGCAGAATCAGAGGGCGTGCTATAAAAGGGTTACAAGAATCTGAAGACGTTTTTGCGACATGGCCGACCGGATGCCGCCATTAAGTAAGCACCCCTCAAAAGAGGTACAAATTACCCTCCAGAGAAGGTAATTTGAAGGAGTCATTGTAGAGCTCTGAAATTTTGGACAGGTTATTTTTGAGACAATTACAGTTTAAATGCTGTATTGTCCGTAATACTTTAGGTATAACTTTCAATTTTGGTATACTTGAATGTTATATTGTTACAAACATTATCGGAAAAAAATTTTGAACTTTGGCTCACTTTTACCCCCACCACCCATACAACCTCATCGTAAAAAGTGTCATATTTTCTAAAATATTTTAGATACAACCTTCAAATTTGATATTACTGTAGTTTATATAATTTAAAATTTTTCATGCAATTACACGCCCACTATTACGCCCACCTCCCATTGAAACGCAATAAAAAAAATAATTTTTTTTTCATTCTATCAATAATTTTTTAATATCATCATGGTATTCTAATTTTTTCAATGTCATTCTCATTCTAAATGAATAAATATAAGGATTTGATGAATTTTTACGAGAATGGAATAGCCTACAGTTTCTATACTCCTTATTCATTGCTTCTTGCGCTTGTTCGGATAACATTTCTGTATCAAAAAAAAAAGTTAATATAAAATAAAATTTAAAAAAATACTTTCAAAAATAAAAATTG
Source organism: Phasia obesa (assembly GCA_949628195.1). Lineage (NCBI taxonomy): Eukaryota > Metazoa > Arthropoda > Insecta > Diptera > Tachinidae > Phasia > Phasia obesa. The sequence continues at coordinate 52,325,004 of OX451218.1, read as the reverse complement.
CAAACAAACCTATTGGCAATATAGCCTTAGATACCATTTTGCTGCCGTGAATGAGAACTTTATGGACAGTGATAGGCATCTAATACCAGCCATAAAGCTCTACATACAATTTTGCAGTGTCCATGCAATACGTGTGGAATTTACCAACATATATATTTTATTAGTACAGTCGCTAAACACTTTTATGAGCTCTATGGGTAATATGATGCAAGAAATGTTAAAAATGCAATCTATGATATTGCAGGCAGTACTTACCAAACCATGAACTGTTTAAAAATATGTTTCTGGAACGCAAACGGCTTACGCCAACATAAAAATGAACTCGAATACTTCCTTAAGAACCAACAAATTGATGTCATGCTGATTGCAGAAACACATTTAACAAGAAATAGCTTTTTTAAAATCAATGGCTATATATTATATGACACCAAAGACCCCCGTGGCAGAGCATGTGGTGGTTCAGCAATACTTATAAAGACCCGCATCAAACATTATTTACTGTGTGATTTTTGTGAGGATTACCTTCAAGCAACAAATATCTGCCTTGAAGAATTTCATCAAAACTTAGTTATTTCTTCAATTTATTCACCTCCTAGATTTCAAGTATCAGAGAGTCAGTATAGCGACTTCTTCAAATCACTAGGTCCCTGTTTCATAGCATCAGGCGACTACAACGCTAAACATACATTTTGGGGATCACGACTAATAACACCAAAAGGTCGTGTTTTGTTTGACACAATTTCAAAAATGCGTCTCAATGTGATCTCGAGTGGCCAACCCACCTATTGGCCTACTGATCGACAAAAAATACCGGATGTTATTGATTTTGGCGTGTTTAAGGGTATTTCAAGAGAAATTATTAAAGCTGAATCATCACTAGAATTATCCTCAGATCATTCACCCACTATTGTCTATATATGGAATCAACAAAATATCGTATCACCAACAACCAGGACAAGCATAAATTGGCTGAAATATAGAAAATATCTCAGCACGCATTGCTCGGAAAACATCCCGCTAAGAACACCAGAAGACATAGAGCAGTGTATAATTGATTTTGATCGAAACATCAAATTAGCTGCCCAACATGCAACTGTAATCCGACAAATAGACAGATGCAATCACATTTATTCTGCAGATGTCGAGCGGCTCTTGACTGAAAAAAGAAAAATTCGTAGAGAGTGGCAATCATATAGATCTCCTCAACTTAAAAATAGACTTAAAGATTGCACAAAGCGGCTAAGAGACCTACTAGAATCTCAAAGGGTGGCATCTCTGAAAAATTACCTGGAAGATCTGGACCCAACTCCACAATCAGATTATTCATTATGGCGTGCATGTCGAAACCTCAATAGACCAGTCGTACGTAAGCCTCCATTGCGAACTTCTTGTGGAGACTGGGCAAGAAATGATACCGAAAAAGGTAATGTGTTTGTTGATCATTTAAAAAACGTGTTTACTCCAATTGTCTCGACTGATATAGCTGAGCTCCAACCTATAGATGTTAGTCCGGCAGTTACCCTAAGGTTCGAGCTTCGAGATATTAAAAAGGCAATAACTGATTTAAATACTAAGAAAGCTCCTGGCATTGATAAAATCAGTAACAAGATGTTATTTGAATTGCCCCGTATAGCCCAAAAAATCATTCTTTTTGTTTTTAATGCCATTTTACGTCTTGAGTACTTTCCTACAAAGTGGAAAATTTCTTTGATTACTATGATACCTAAGCCTGGAAAAGACAACACCAAGGTTGAATCATACAGACCTATAAGCCTATTATCAAATATATCAAAGCTGTTCGAAAAAATATTAATAATTAAGTTGAACCCAATTCTGAGCGCCAAAGGATGTATTCCGAACCATCAATTTGGCTTCAGAAAACAACATAGTACGATCCAACAAACACACAGATTAGTAAATGTAATTAAAAAGACCTTTGAAGAAAAAAAATACTGTTCTGCACTTTTTATCGATGTTTCTCAAGCATTTGACAAGGTATGGCACGAAGGCCTTATATACAAGTTAAAGCTGAATTTGCCCAAAAACTTCTATAAGCTCATAAAAAATTATTTAACTGATCGAATGTTCATACTAAAAGAAGGAGATTTCTTAAGCTCGCCTCAGCTTATTAAAGCCGGAGTTCCACAGGGTAGTATTTTGGGACCCATTTTATACTTGCTGTACACATCCGATATGCCAATTAGCAATCAAGTGCACACATCAACATTTGCTGATGACACAGCTTTTTTAAGTATTCATGAAAGCGCGAAAGTAGCATCACAAGATTTACAAGATCACGTACTCAAATTGGAAAAATGGTTGAAGAAATGGAGAATTAAGGTGAATGAACAAAAATGCACTCATATAACTTTCACACTGCGTAGGGACTCATGCCCCCCTATTCGCATAAACAATCAAATGATACCCCAGCTTTCAGACGTCAAATACCTCGGTATACATCTTGACCGGCGCCTTACTTGGAAAAGCCACATAGAATCCAAATTGACACAAATGAAGTTAAAAGCAGTCCAACTAAACTGGCTTATTGGTAGAATCTCTATCCTCAGCTTAGATTGAAAATTACTACTTTACAAGTCGATACTTAAACCAATTTGGTGCTATGGGATTCAATTATGGGGTACTGCCTCAGCTAGCAATGTTGAAAAAATACAAAGGCGCCAAAATAAGATTCTTCGAATGATCACAGTTGCTCCCTGGTATATCAAAAACTCTAATATTCACAAAGATCTAAACGTGCCAACAGTTAAATCAGAAATAGCGAAACATGCGGTAACGTATTTGAAAAAGCTTGAAACTCATCCAAATCCACTGGCGCGTAACATTCTTAATGCTCCTGGTTACATTAGACTAAAAAGAAGAGATACTGCTTTTCTTGGCCGTACAATAGAGGGATGACCCGTAAATAATTTCAACAATCGTGGAACATAAATTTTTTTTTTGTCTTGCACTGGCTGGACTTAAAAAGTATATTTTATTTTAGACTTAAGATATGAGTAATTATTGTTAGTTCAAACATATTGAAGATACAATAAATAACTATGAATTCAAAAAAAAAAAAAAATAAAAAAAAAATATATATATTTTTACTAGTATTTATAGTATTTAATATGATTTTAAAGCGGTGAATTAAGTCTACATTTACACCAGTTATGTCAGCGATTATTTCTGGATTTTCAAAAAATCTTCTAGAGACATTACCATCATCAATAAATAATGCAACAACTAAATTCAATATATAACAATTAAACTAACCACATTAGGAAGTGAGCATAACACAATTTAGATAAGAACAACAGCTTGCACTATCAATTTAAATTAAAAATTGTGCAACTATCTAACCCAAAGTCAATGTCCTTCAAAAAAATGATCAATCAAATGAATAATGTAAATAAAATAATAATAATAAACAATAAGTGAATAGTTGTAAACAATTAAAAAAAATAAAAGTAAAAAGTTGTAAACATGTTATTGCATGCTAACATACGTATAGCGACAGAATGTGCGCGTTGCGTATTTTTTGTAGTTTTTTGTATGTTTAAAGTACTTTTGCAAACTTTTGCTATATTTCCTATACTTCAAATGAAAGCTTAGACTTCAATCTTTCATTTGATATAAGTCTGCACCTAGGGCGAGGGGCTGCTCTATATTTCCTAGTCCATTGAAAATGCAAAATGTTCAATTTTTACACCACAATTCTGTTGTTAAGAAATTTTTTTTTTTAATTTATTTTTTCATCTACTCATTCTACAACAACTAAATTAATTAAAAAAATACTTTAAAGTTATATTTACTGTGTATTTTTTTATTAATAAGCTTTTGAATATTACATATTGAACTAACATATTTCATACCTCAACTTTGACTTGTTGTAGACTAAAAAGTAATGAAGGCTGTAATTTCAGGAATTTTTTTTTTTTTTTTCATAAATTGTTTATTGTATCCTCAATATTTTTGAACTAACAATAATTACTCATATCTTAAGTCTAAAATAAAAATATACTTTTTAAGTCCAGCCAGTGCTAGACAAAAATAATTTTTGTTTCACGGATTTTGCAATCATTTGCGGGTCATCCCTCTAATGTACGGCCAAGAAAAGCAGTATCTCTTCTTTTTAGTCGAATGTAACCAGGTTCCTTCAGCATGTTATGCGCTAAAGGGTTTGGATGAGATTCAAGCCTCTTTAGATATGTGACTGCATGTTTCGCTATTTCTGCTTTAACTGATGGCATGTTTAGGTCTTTGTGGATGTTCGAATTTTTTATATACCAGGGAGCAGATGTAATCATACGTAGTATCTTATTTTGGCGCCTTTGAATTTTTTCTACATTGCTAGCTGAGGCAGTGCCCCATAACTGAATCCCATAACACCAAATCTGTTTGAGGATAGACTTGTATAGTAGAAGTTTACAATCTAAGCTCAGGGTGGAGTTTCTGCCAATAAGCCAATTTAGTTGTACTGCTTTTAGTTTCATTTGTGTTAACTTGAAATCAATGTGGCTTTTCCAAGTAAGGCGACGGTCAAGATGTATACCCAGATATTTAACGTCTGAAAGCTGTGGTATCATTTGGTTATTTATGCGAACTGGAGGGCATGAGTCCCTACGGAGTGTGAAAGTTATGTGAGTACATTTTTGCTCATTCACTTTTATTCTCCATTTTTCCATTTTTCCAAATTGAGTATGTGGTCTTGTAAAAGTTTTGATGCTTCTTGGGCACTTTCATGAATACTTAAAAAAGCTGTGTCATCTGCAAAAGTTGATGTATGCACTAGGGTGCTAATTGGCATATCTGATGTGTACAGTAAATATAAAATTGGTCCCAAAATACTACCTTGGGGAACTCCGGCTTCAATGAGCTGTGGCGAGCTTAAAAAGTCACCTTCTTTTAGTAAAAACTTGCGATTCGTTAAATAATCTTTTAAGAGCTTATACAAGTTTTCGGGCAAGTTCAGCTTTAGCTTAAATATTAGGCCTTCGTGCCAAACCTTATCGAATGCTTGAGAAACGTCGATAAAGAGCGCAGAACAGTATTTTTTTTCTTCAAAGGTCGTTCTAATTACATTTACTAATCTGTGTGTTTGTTGGATCGTACTATGTTGTTTTCTGAAGCCGAATTGATGGTTCGGAATACATCCTTTCGCGCTAAGAATTGGATTCAGCTTAGTTATTAATATTCTCTCAAATAACTTTGACACGTTTGATAAAAGGCTTATAGGTCTGTGTGATTCTACTTTTGTGTGGTCTTTTCCTGGTTTAGGAATCATAGTAATCAAAGAAACTTTCCACTCTGTGGGAAAGTACGCAAGACGTAAGATGGCATTAAAAACAAACAGAATAATTCTGCGACCTATAAGGGGCAACTCAACTAACATCTTGTTACTTGTTTTATCAACTCCAGGGGCTTTTTTGGTGTTTAAATCCGCTATTGCCCTTTCAATATCGCTAAATTAAAATCTTAGGTATACTTCGGCACTAGTCCCTACTGGTGGCAACTCAACTATATCAGTACACATATTTGGAGTGAAAACCTTTTTCAAATGATCAACAAATAAATTACCTTTTTCGGTATCATTTCTTGCCCAGACTCCACAAGAAGTTCGCAAGGGGGTCTTACGTACAACTGGCCTTTTAAGGTTTCTACATGCACGCCATAATGGATAATCTGATTGTGCAGTTGCGTCGACGTCTTCCAAGTAATTTTTCAGAGATGCTACTCTTCGAGATTCTAGCAGCTGTCTTAGCCGTTTCTTGCAATCTTTAAGTCTAGATTTGAGTTGAGGAGATCTGTGTGCTTGCCACTCTCTTCTAATTTTTCTTTTTTCAGCCAAGAGCCGCTCGACATCTACAAAGTAAATTTGATTGTATCTAGCTGATTGTCGGGTTACTGTTGCATGTTGGGCAGCTGATTTGAGGATTTGATCAAAATTAATAAGACTTTGTTCCACGTCTTCTGGTTTTCTCAGCGGTATATTTTCCGAACAGTGAGTACTGAGATACTTTCTATATTTCAACCAATTAATGCTTGTGCTAGTTGTTGGTGACACAATATTTTGCTGGTTCCATATATAGACTATTGTGGGTGAATGATCTGAGGATAATTCGAGTGACGCTTCAACCTTAATCATTTCTCTCGAAATACCTTTAGTCACGCCAAAATCAATAACATCAGGTATTTTTTGTCGATCAGTAGGCCAATAGGTGGGTTGTCCGCTTGATATCACATTCAGACGCATTTTTGAAATAGTGTCAAATAAAACACGACCTTTTGGAGTAATAAGTCTTGATCCCCAAAACGTATGTTTAGCGTTGTAGTCGCCTGATGCTATGAAACAGGGACCTAGTGATTTGTAAAATTCGATATATTGACTCTCTGACATTTGAAATCTAGGAGGTGAATAAATCGAAGAAATAACAAAGTTTTGAGATGATATTCTTCAATACAGATGTTTGTTGCTTGAAGATAGTCCTCACAAAAATCACACAGTAAATGATGTTTAATTCGAGCCTTTATTAGAATAGCTGAACCACCACATGCTCTGCCATGGGGGTCTTTAGTGTCATATAATATATAGCCATTGATTTTAAAAAAGCTATTTGTTGTTAAATGAGTCTCTGAAACCATCATGACTTCAATTTGTTGGTTCTTCAAGAAGTACTCGAGTTCATTTTTGTGTTGGCGTAAGCCGTTTGCGTTCCAGAAACATATTTTTAAACAGTTCATGGTTTGTTAAGTACCGCCTGCAACATCATAGATTGCATGCGAACCATTTCTTGCATCATGCTGCTCATAGAGCTCATAAAACTGTTTAACGAATGCACTAATGTCGCGATATTTGCTTCGAGACGATTGTAGTTACCAGATGGTGTTTGTTCTTTAGCTTCTGGATGCATATTTGGGGTAGAATTGGTGGTAGGTGTCGCTTTGTGTGCTGAAACATGATTTGATTTTAACATATCCGCGTATGAAACATGTTTAGTTGTGGGTTGAGCTAACTGAGGGTAATGAGCATTTGCTTGGTATTGTGGCTGCCTAGCAGGAGTATTTAATTTCAGAGTTGACTTCCTTACCATAGAAAAAACTGGACAGCCTCTGTAGTTAGCGGTGTGATTTCAACCGCAATTGCTACATTTTTTAACCTTCGAGTCGTCCTTTGGTTTGTCGCATTGGGCGGAACAATGAAGCTCTCCACACACAACGCTAACCGGAGGCAACTTGCAGTACGCCCTTGTATGGCCATATTCTTGGCAATTTAAACACTGGACGGGTCCTGACCGCTTATGTGGTTCCTCTACACTTATCCTGCGGTGTAACAGATATTTTAGATTATAAATGGGATGCGTTTCGTTCTTCTTCAATCTAATATCCCCAGGTTCCAGTTCAACGCGAAATAGAGGTTGAGGGACACTCTCTCGATTTCTGAGATTGTCAATGCTTTTCACCTTAAATCCTGCTTTTTGGAGGCCAGCTTCCACTGGATTAACATATGAGTCTACACCTTTGATGACTACCTGTAGGCCTTTGCTACTCTTCAGCTGGTAGGTATAAAAGCTTTCTTTCTTTTTGCAGCTTTCAAGCTCCTTTACTGCTTTACGATAACTACTTTCGTCTATGAATTGAATTTTAGTTTCATCAATGTTACCACGTTTGATAGGAATTACATAGAATGAGTTTTCCCCGATAGCTGAGATTAACTTAGTTATTAATTCATCTGAATTTTTCTCTCTTAAAAAAATTGGTGGTAGTTTAAACGACTTGGGTGCCGTTTTTGTTTCAATTGCTTCGTTATCTAAAATAGCAAAACGATTATGGGAATTTACTCCGTTGAGTCCTTGTCTTTTTGTACTTTAGCCATTGATGCAATCTGTGAAGATTTAGGGCTTCGACCTCTTTTCAATACAGTTATGTATCTGTCCATTCTCACTTGCGTCTTGGGTTTTTCTACACTATCCATATTATCTTTGGCAACGCTGTGTTCAGAAATCGATTTGTTTGTAGTTATTTTATTGTCATCGCTTAGTAAAAGCGACGAACAAGATTGGGCACGTATAATTGGCGTATCATTTACACACAAATTATTTTCAGTTTTTTTGTTTTTATTTAATACAATATTGTCCACATTTTTATTGCTTAAATTAAAGAGGCTCATTGGCCTTTATTGTTTTTGTTTTGTTTTAAAAGCCGTTGTAAAAAATAAAGAAAAGTAAAAAGGAAAAAAATATTTTACAAACAACTTTGTTGTTGTATTAGAACAGGTTTGTTTGTTTGTTTTTGTTTTAAATTATTCACACAATGTATGTTTTGTTTTTTTTTTTTTTTGTTAATGCGAGCTTAAAAAAAATCGCGTCCGCACTTGTCAACGCCAAAAACATTTCAGGAAATGGTTACTCATATATCTAGTAAAAATACTGTGAAAAATTTTTAAAACCTGGTAGATCTCATCGTGCGCTCGATATTCGTCGCTGTTAAGTTAGTAGTGCAGGCTCGGATGCTTTTCCCGACTAACGCGTATCCGGCACTGACAAGGGATCTCATGTCAACCCATCGCATTGCCTCCCTGCATGCAAAGACAACCATAACCCGACTGCACATAAAATGTGCATTTTAAATTTTAAACCCACAGCGTGGACAAAAGAAAACAAAATAACACTTAAAAAAAGGAAACGGGAATAAAAAGTTCGGGATAAATAAAGCCATTTAGAAGAATTTCGGCGATACTAAGATCACCACCTGTAAACCTGGCAAAATATCCTGATAAAAATAGCGTAGAACCGCAAGAAAATTCCCTAAGTAGGTTAGGAAATAAAACTTCGCAACTAATCGATTTTATAAAATGACGAACAAATATCCACAAGGACATCCACACAATTGCACGACAGATGCAGGCATTGTATCTGAAGGCCACAGCCGAAGTAAGTCTCTACTAAGGGTAAAAGTGAATCAGCTTATTGTGAAGACCTAGACAGAAGAAGTAGTATGGCCGAAGCTATCGGAAACTGAAAATCCAATCCAAACGCAAAAGAGATATTTCAACCCCCAGTCCTAGGGAGAATAAACCGAAAAAGAACAAGTAAAAGTGCTATATTCGGCCGTGCCGAATCTTCTATACCCTTCACCACGGTGATTTTATTTATACAGACATGTACAGCATTATCCATATTGTTGACTCTTTACTTAAATTAAGTCGCATGAGAAAAATTCATTATTCATGCTTTAAAGAAATAGAAGACAAATGAAAACAAATTTCGTTGGCTACAATTGTTGCCGTGTTGTCAGCTACTTAATTATATTGAAGACGACAGCTACATCGTAAACTCTGACATTGTTGTAGAAATACTTATTTTGCTTTTATATAATTAAATAACTTTTTCAAAAAATTATACATATTTCCTCCAAAACTTTTTGTTTGTATATGAATTTGTAATTTACAATTTTGTGGCATTTTCTTTTGTTGAATAAAATAGAAATTAGCCTAAGTTGACGACAGCCACAACGGTAGTAGTGTAGCCATGTAGCTTTGCTGGTTTCAAAATAATCGTTTACCTATAAATGTGTGTATTTTATTTTTGACAGTTTGTAGTCGGTATCCTGATGATGTCTAAGTGTTTAAGGCACCTAGGTTTTAAAACAGAGATATCATCTATTCAAACGCATTTAAAAAAATCAAACGCATTTTAAACAACTAAAAGTACTATATTCGGCCGTGCCGAATCTTCTATACCCTTCACCATGGTGATTTTATTTATACAGACATGTACAGCATTATCCATATTGTTGACTCTTTACTTAAATAAAGTCGTATGAGAAAAAATCATTATTCATGAGTTAAAGAAATAGAAGACAAATTCCGTTTGCTACAATTGTCGCCGTGTTGTCAGCTACTTAATGATATTGAAGGCGACAGCTACATCGTAAACTCTGACACTGTTGTAGAAATACTTATTTTAATTTTATAAAATAAAATAACTTTTTCAAAAAATTATAAATATTTCCTCCAATACTTTTTGTTTTTGTCTGTTGAATAAAATAGAAATTAGTCTAAGTTGACGACAGCCACAACGGTGGCCGTTTAGCCATGTAGCTTTGCTGACTTCAAAATAATCGTTTTATTTTTTACAGTTTGTAGTCGGTATTCTGATGATGTCTATGTGTTTAATGCACCTAGGTTTTAAAACGGAGATATCATCTAAAAATCAAATTAAAAAAAATCAAACGCATTTAAAATAATTCTTGCAAAAAAAAACCGACTTCAAAACAGATAGAAGGGCACCAATTCTAAACTAAAAATGTAAGAAGTAATCTGTAAGAATTAGATTTAAACCAAATAAAAGATGCGCCAAAATTAGAGGGAAAAAATAAAGACTATTGAATGTCAAGACTCTCCCTATTACTGTTTAAAAGTTAAGTTATTTTCACCAGCATCCGTCTTGTATGGGGACACCATTCAAGCCTCTGTCTATAACGGTTTCAAAGATAGGGGCACACAGATCAAATAACATCACCTATTCGGACACCCTTTAATTTACAATGTTAAATTCAAGACCTGTTGTTATAGAGGACTTGGTCACAAAGATTCTTTGTAAATTTCAACTATCTGTCTATAACGGTTAAAAAGTTTAACCATATATATCAAATTACATGAACTATTGGGACACCCCTTACATTATAATTCCAAATATTTATATTTGTTATCATACCAGAGAAAGTAGTGGACATTCTGCCTAATTTTTAAGTGTTTGTGTTTAACGGTTCAAAAGATAGGGTCATTTAGATCAAATTACGTAATTTATGGGGACACCCTTTAATTTCTAACTTCAAATTGTATACTTGCTATAGTGGACTTTGCAATACAGGTTCCTTGTAAATTTCAGCTGTTTGTCTCTAACAGTTCAAAAGTTTGGCCACATACATAGAATTACATTAACTATTGGGACACCCTTTAAGTTCCAAATTCAAAATTTTATACTTTTTGTTATAGCTGACTTAGCACTACAGGTTCCTTGTAAATTTCAGCGGTCTGTGTACAACTATTCAAAAGTATGGCCATATACATCAAATTAAATGAACTATTGGAGCACCCTTTAATTTAAAATTTTGAGTATTTATACATTTTATTATAATGGTCATAGTAGTCGACATTCTGTCAAATTTTCAAGGTTTAGTCTATAACGGTTCAAAAGATAGACCCAAATAGGTCATATTATGTCACCTATGGGGACACCCTTTAAATTTTAAATTTATTTTTTTATTAATTTCTGCTGTTGGGAGCTATAGCGGCACGCAGTTTTTTAAAATTTTAATTTGCTGCCCTTTACGGTTCTTAATACACGTAAAAAACATGTATGTTGTATGGGGACACCCTTTAATTTTTAATATAATGAACTGTTTTTAAAATGGGACCAACCTTGAAGCATAACCTTTCAAATAAAGCAAAAAATTTGAAAATCGGTTCAGAAATGGCTGAGATCTGCGGTTACATACATAAAAAAAAAAGCAACATTCAGACGAATAGATAACCTCCTTCTTTTTTGAAGTCGGTTAAAAATATGTTACTCTATATACACACATACATACATATGTATATTCTTAATATTAAATATATGTTATGTTACAGTCATGATTTTCATTTTCAAAGAAATATTGAAATTTTTGTTTTAATTTTTCGAAAATTGTGTGTAAAAATTTTTTGTAAAAATATTTTTTTAAAAAATTTTTGTAAAATTTTATTCGAAAATTTTTTGGAATATTTTTTAAAAAATTTTTTATTTCGAATATTTTTCTGTAAAATATCTTTTTGAAAATGCTTTGTACATTTTTTTGTAAATATTTTTGAAAAAAAATTTTAAAATTTTTTTTAAAAAAATTAAAAAAAATTTTTTTTTTTAAAAATTCGATTGAAATTTTTTTGTTAAATTTTGTACCTTTCTCCAATCTATATTGAGTTAGAATGGTCAGACTAAAGCAAAAAAAAATCCTTAAAAAAAAATTTCCTCATATTGACACATTTCCTTTTAACTGCTCCTATTTATCAGTGGGTACCCTGTGGGTCCATTGGCTACCTCTATGTGTATTGCTTTCTATTAAGGTCACTAATACAAATCAAAGCAGAAAAACCCTACCAATCTAAAAACAAACAAAAATCGCCCCTCGCAGGGGGTTATTGATCCCCCCAGATCTGTATGCACTCCTTGCGATCTATCTGTCACAGTCTAATATTTATTTGAGAAAAAAAGGCAAAACAGAATCATTAAAGCTGAAAAAATTAAAAAAAACCTAAAAAAACATGAAGAAAATATAGGTGGGCGTGGTTTTTGGCCCGCAGCCTCCAAAGGAATGATCCGATGTTGCTGAATTGCAATACCAAAATTTTCGAAACTATGCCTGACAGATTGGTGTGCTTAAATTTTTTGTATCTCTTCTGGTGCCTTGGTAAATGACATTAGCACACTAACACGGACAGACGGACAGACGGACAGACGGATAGACGGATAGACGGACAGACGGACATCGCTTAATCAACTTCTCTATGTATAAGGATCCAGAATATATATACTTTATGGGGTCGGAAATGAATATTGTAGAAATTACACACGGAATGACAAACTTATATATACCCTTTCCACCTGTGGTGAAGGGTATAAAAATATGTTACTCTATATACACACATACATAAATATGTATATTCTTAATATTAATTATATGTTATGTTACAGTCATGATTTTAATTTTCAAAGAAATATTGAAATTTTTGTTTTAATTTTTCGAAAATTGTGTGTAAAAATTTTTTGTAAAAATAATTTTTTAAAAATTTTTTGTAAAATTTTATTCGAAAATTTTTTGGAAAATTTAAAAAAAAAATTTCTTTCAAATATTTTTCTGTAAAATATCTTTTTGAAAATGTTTTATAAATTTTTTTGTAAAAAATTTTTTTTTGTAAATTTTTTTGTAAAATTTTTTTTTTAAATTTTTTTTTAAAAATTTTATCGTTGTTTTTTATTAAATTTAGGACCTTTCTGCAATCTATATTAAGTTAAAATGGTCAGACTAAAGCAAAAATAAATCCTTAGAAAAAAAATTTTCTCATATTGACACATGGGGGGTCCTTTTAACTGCTCCTATTTATCAGTGGGTACCCTGTGGGTCCATTGGCTACCTCTATGCGCATTGCTTTCTATTAAGGTATCTAATACAAATCAAAGCAGAAAAAACCTACCAATCTAAAAACAAACAAAAATCGCCCCTCGCAGGGGGTTATTGATCCCCCGAGATCTGTATGCACTCCTTGCGATCTACCTGTCGCAGTCTAATATTTATTTGACAAAAAAAGGCAAAACAGAATCATTAAAGCAGAAAAAAATTTAGAAAAAACGTAAAAAAATATAGGTGGGCGTGGTTTTTGGCCCGTAGCCTCCAAAGGAATGATCCCATGTTGCTGAATTGCAATACCAAAATTTTCGAAACTATGCCTGACAGATTGGTGTGCTTAAATTTTTTGTATCTCTTCTGGTGCCTTGGCAAATGACATTACCACACTAACGCGGACAGACGGACATCGCTAAATCAACTTCTCTATGTATAAGGATCCAGAATATATATACTTTATGGGGTCGGAAATGAATATTGTAGAAATTACACACGGAATGACAAACTTATATATACCCTTTCCACCTGTGGTGAAGGGTATAAAAATATGTTACTCTATATCATACATACATATGTATGTATATTCTTAATATTAAAAATATGTTATGTTACACTCATAATTTTAATTTTCAGAGAAATATTGAAATTTTTGTTTTAATTTTTCGAAAATTGAGTCTAAAAATTTTTTGTAAAAATATTTTTTTAAAAAATTTTTGTAAAATTTTATTCGAAAATTTAAAAAAAAAAAAATTTTTCGAATATTTTTCTGTAAAATATCTTTTTGAAAATGCTTTGTAAATTTTTTTGTAAATATTTTTGAAAAAAAATTTTAAAATTTTTTTTAAAAAAAATTTTTTTAAAAATTTGATTGAAATTTTTTGTTAAATTTTGGACCTTTCTCCAATCTATATTGAGTTAGAATGGTCAGACTAAAGCAAAAAGAAATCCTTACAAAAAAATAAAATTTCCTCATATTGACACATGGGGGGTCCTTTTAACTGCTCCTATTTGTCACTGGGTACCCTGTGGGTCCATTGGCTACCTCTATGCGTATTGCTTTCTATTAAGGTATCTAATACAAATCAAAGCAGAAAAACCCTACCAATCTAAAAACAAACAAAAATCGACCCTCGCAGGGAGTTATTGATCCCCCGAGATCTGTATGCACTCCTTGCGATCTACCTGTCGCAGTCTAATATTTATTTGACAAAAAAAGGCAAAACAGAATCATTAAAGCAGAAAAAAATTTAGAAAAAACGTAAAAAAATATAGGTGGGCGTGGTTTTTGGCCCGTAGCCTCCAAAGGAATGATCCCATGTTGCTGAATTGCAATACCAAAATTTTCGAAATTATGCCTGACAGATTGGTGTGCTTAAATTTTTTGTATCTCTTCTGGTGCCTTGGCAAATGACATTACCACACTAACGCGGACAGACGGACGGACGGACATCGCTTAATCAACTTCTCTATGTATAAGGATCCAGAATATATATACTTTATGGGGTCGGAAATGAATATTGTAGAAATTACACACGGAATGACAAACTTATATATACCCTTTCCACCTGTGGTGAAGGGTATAAAAAGGATGCTATATCTAAGAAAGCCTTTAACACTGTAGAAACTTGCACAGCGGGAAATATTCTTGTCGAAGCTTAAAAAGAGAAAGAATCAAACCCAGACTGGGTTAAAGTTCCCCAAAAAATAAAAATTACTTAATAAGTAAAAGGAAGTCAGCTACGCCCGATGCCCTTGTTATCCACACGTGTGGGGAAACCTCGTACGCTGACCTACTGAAGAAGTCCGAGCACCGTCCCACGAAATCTTCTTAGAAATCAGAGATATTGATGAGGTCACTGAAATACAAGACATGCAAAATGCATTAGGAAATCTATCTGATGATTTTAAATCAGTACAGCTCTCAGGAAGACTCAGGGTGACTCAAACGGCCACCACTGGTCTAAATGCTGCATTGGTAAACCGATTGCTAGAAACTGGAAAAATCCGCATTGGTTGATTTCGGTGTAGAAAGTGATACCGAGAAGATGCATTCAATTGCAGAAGTCAACATCACTCTGGAAAATTTCTAAGATGTGGTCAAATGGGCCATAAAGATCCAAAATGATCCGATTGATCCAAAATTTGGCATGAGCATAGCAGAGGAGTATCTCAGCTTAAGTTTTGATTGTGATAGCGCCAGGGGTGGCACTATGTGGTCTCAAAGTTGGGTACCACGGCCCTGCAAATCCTTTTAGAGCTTGTCATTTCTTCACTTAATACCTATAAAATTAAATTTTTGATTTTTCGATACCCTGGTTCATTAATTTTCATTGCAAAATTAAGCTAAAATAAATACCAAAAACCCCAAAATTGCAAAATGAAGCTAAAGGAAATTCCAGAATTTCTAAAATAAACACCAAAAACCCCAAAATTGGAATTTTTAGTATTTTGTCCATATAATCCACATATGGGGTCAGGAATTACTTTCAGTAATGTTTGGGAGTATATATAGCTTTTACGGCAGTATTTTTTTTCCGATCCCAGCTTTGATATTTTGTCAAAATTTCGATGTAAAATAGGTCAAATTGAAGGACCTCATTCTTCTACAAGGTTGATCAATTTTACACGAAATTTGGTTTAAATGTACATACAAAAAGATATACAATTTTTATCAGAGATCGTAAATAAAAGTTATCAAAAAAAATTTAAACTCAAAAACTCTTTATGTTAGAGTCAACGTACACCTATACTGTCATATATTAATAGATTTATATCGACGAGCTCTTTCAGAATCTATGGTGATCTTCAAAAATTGATCACAACTCCATAGTTAAGAGTTATTTTTCAACGGAAAAATAAAAGTTCGAATCAAACTCTTAAAAAAAGATTTTAATTTTGCCGTCATAAAATAAATCTTTTTAGGGAGTTTAATTTTTCTCGTCAGAAAATAAAACTTATTTTGTTTATTTAAATAATTTTTTTGGGTAACAGATTTAAACGGAGGCCGCTCAATATCAATTTAACAGGATAGAATGCTCTTTCCACGCTTCCCGGGGTCGCAGGAATGAATTGTTGACTATTTTATGCCAATTTATGAATGCGGGTGATGTATTTTTTTCCTTCCAGAGAAAAAATGATTAATTTCTAAGATAACTTTTTTCAAGCTCTATCATTTTCTTCGCTTTCTTGTTCTGCTCTAAAAGCGATGTATGAGATGTATCGCAAAAATTCCGTGAAAATGGGAAAATATCCAATGAAAATAGTTAATCAAACAATAACAAATTAAAAACATACATTATTTTAATGACGATTTATTCAATTGAAATGAAAGATGATTGTGTTGGTTATCAATTTACATAAAATGAGTTTTATTTTTTTACGAAATTTCCACAATATTGAAAATTTTCCTCACTAACCATGGAAAAAAATTTGAAACATCGCCGAAATGATTCTTAACACCGTTTAGGTAGCCGCAAAAGTGAAAAATTTCCCGAAAATTTTTTAGCTACCTAAGCGCTACCTAAACGGTGTTAAGAATCATTCCTACGGAATTCATATGTTCTAGAAAGTTGTTTATTGAGATTTTAGGTTCATTTTTGTAGTTGATTGTTTCCTTGAATTTTGAACGGTTTGCTACCTATGGACCTGAACAAGGGAAAAAAGGTAAAAAAATTGAATTTTTTAAAGTTTTTTTGCGATTTTGACCTTGAAGATGAAGTTTTCTTGATTTTATATGTTCACAATTTTTGTTCTTTATGACAAGAGCTACAACTTTGCCTCAGAGAGTATATCAAAATAGCAAACGGTTTGCAAAATATGAGCTTGAGTAAATGATCATTTTTTTGCAAAAATGACATCGAGGCCCCACATCTTTGAGGGCCCATAAAAAAAACCTGGAAGACTTTGGGCACAACTGGGAGACAGGGGTCTTTTTTTTGGTCTTTTATCACGTAGTGGTGTCCGTATATGGTTATTTTTGTCCGTGTTGCACTGTGTAATTATAGACTTAGCACTTAGCACATGTAAAAAGAAGGACATCAAAGTTAGCAGGATGGAAAGTTAACTCAATAGATAAAGATGCATTCCTCATCGCTGTAGAAGATGGAGGTCCCTGTAATATATTTATTACACAGCTCTGATCATTTATTACACATCTCTAATAATTTATCGTTGAATCAGCTGTTTCATATCTTTTTAGAATCAGCTGTGTTACTTATATTTATTATTAGTAAATAAACAATATTTTATGTATGTATGTGTAAGCATATAATTGCATGTAAATAGATAGAATAAGGATTAGATTTAAGTACCGTTATTTTTGTTTATAAGGAGACAAATTTTGTAATAAAGGATCATTCTAAATACAAAACTCAGCCGAGCAATTGGCTCTTTGTTTTTTTTAATATAACCTCCAGCACTCCAGTAGTACTTTGCCTTGGCGCTTCTTAGTGCCGGCATAAACAATAGTGCCAGTGGCGTTTCAAACGCCATCAAAAATAATTATTAAATCAGAAATAGGGACCATAATTTATATTTCTGTTTAAATGACCACCAGTCATTACATGGCGATCCTGCCAAATTTGGGTGAAACTTCTGTGCCGGTCACAGGAAACAATTACACCACAGCACCTACCAACAAAGAAAAGACTCCAGCAAAACAACAACCACAACCAATTAGCATTGAAGAATATTTTAAGCGGGAGCAGCGCAGAACCGAGGAAAAATTGACTGCAATCCCGCCAACACAAAAGCCAAAGAGAAGAAGAGCAGGCAGAATTGTAAAGCTGCGAAGAAAATTGGCAGCTTTAAAACATATTGTGTCGTCCGAAACACCACCATCTTGCGAACGGGCCACTGAAATTTGGGAGCAAATCGATGCCATAACTATTGAGTTAAAAGCTCACAAAAACAACTAATTTTTTTTAAAAGAATAATATAAATAAATAAAACTCAACAACCACACGCCATTATGTGGCATTAAAAATAAATTTAATTTTAATATTTTTATTTTGCCTAAATACAAATAATATATTATATTATATAGAAATTAAAACACATCACTTGATTTTAAAGTTTGAAGAAAATATTTAATTTAATTAAAAACTTTAAAAATTTATTACATTAACATTTATTAAAAAGTAAAAGAAAATACACATTAAAAGAAAATACGAAAAAATCATCTACTGATCAGCTGTCGATTAAACGTCAATCATCGCAGAGTTGTATCTTAAAGATCAGCTAATCACTGAACACCCACCACTACAGGGTTGTATAACCCATACACTTAGAAAAATTTTTGAAGTAGAATAATATTTTTTTTAACTAATTTTATTTTGTTTTAACCAAATATTTGAATTAAATAACCAAATTTTTTTGTAAATTTATACACATGGAGAAATTAAGGTATTAAATTAACAAAATTTTTATATTAACTATTTTTTTCTATTATCATATTTATAAATGAATGTATTGAGGAGTTAGAAAAGCTCAAATTGAATATTAAAAAGATCAAAAACAGAGTTTATGAGGAAAAATATAGGGAAAGTAAATTAGAAAGATTAGCGTTTTTAAAACAGAGCGTTTAAAAGTTCACTAAAGATAGTGAAGATAAAAATAGTGAAACACTTAAAACAAAATTTGAAATTTTGCACAAAGAATTAATTGAAATAATTGAAAACATAAATATAAAGAAGAAGGATACTGAACAGGATAGGCAAGAAAGTAATTTACCAAAAATGGCTAATTTTGATATTGGTATGGTTAGTGTAAACTTACAAGTTTTTAAAGGTTGTTACGAATACTTAGAGGATTTCATAACTCAAGACAAGAAGATAGAGAAATATTCATTAAGTACATCTACAATTTTAAATTATCAGTACATGTACGAAGTATTTTAGGTCGTTCAAACCGACCAGTAACTTTTGATGATTTAAAAAAAGCATTGGAAAGCGCTTTTCCTAATCCGAAAACGCTTCAACAAGTTCTGACAGAGTTAGGTACAACAAAGCAAGATAAGAGTAGCATATCTGATTTTAGGAAGAAAATTGCCGAACTTTCAGACCATATGAGTAATTTTGAAATTAAAAATTTACCAAGCCCTACACAAGAAGCTAAAGATGCTATCTACAAAGTGAGTGATAGTGTTGCGCTAAATGTATTTATGAAAGGAGTTAATGTTGAATATCAACCACTTTTATTGGCAAATATGCCAAAAACATTAAATGAGGCAGTTGAGAGATGCACGGCAGAAAGAAATTTAGGAGTAGATAATATGAACCTATTTCGCATAGATAGCCGTTCAAGTAACAACTTTAGAAAAAACAATTATACTAATAACAATCATAGAAACAACAATGGTTTCAACAACAATTATAGAAACAACAATGGTTTCAACAACAATTATAGAAACAATAATGGTTTTAACAACAATTATAGAAACAACAATTTTTCAAACAACAATTATAGAAAAAACAATGGTTGTAACAACAATTACAGGAGCAACAATGGTTCAAACAACAATTACAGAAACATCAATTTAAAAAAAAATACCATAACAGCGATAACAGCGAGAAAGCACAAAATAGTAAAAATAACGCATACAAGTCTTTACACTACAATGCTGATGAGGGAAACTAAGGGGGACGGGTAACAAAAAAAGTTGCCCAATGAGGCCAAAGTTAACAATATATAAAATATCGAGCAACATAAATGTATACATAACTTTAGAATGTTGTAATATTAATAGGAGTCTAAAATTTTTAGTTGATACGGGAGCGGATATTTCAATATGTAAAAATAAAAACTTCTGTAATATAAATACAACAGAAATTGTCAGATTAACCGGTATAACAAAAGAAGCCGTCGATTGTATAGGCACAAAAAGTTTAAATCTAAAAATTATAGAAGAAACTTTTCAACACAGTTTTCACATTCTTGAAAATGATTTTCCAATCCAAACCGATGGAATAATCGGACGAGACATTTTGGAAAAACACGTATGTAAGATAGATTTTGAAACATACACAATCACTTTTAGTATAAAGGAGGAAGGAGGTTGTCATACCAATGAATTCGAAGAAAATTCAACCAATAAACATGGTTGTACCACCAAGAACAGAGGCAATCATTCCTCTTGATGTAGAAGTAAATGAAGAGAGCATTGTGCTGAGTGAGGAGTTGGCCAAATGTGTATTTTTGGGAAATTCCTTAATACGCGCGAAAGGCATAGCACATGTTAAAGTGCTGAATACTACTGACAACAGTGTGATTTTTAAAAGTGCTAGTTGCAAAATAAAACCACTAAAAAATTATAATGTATATTCGACAGGAAAATCAAGTCAGCCTGACGGTGACAGATTAAGAACACTTTTAAAAATTTTAGATATTGGGAGAAGTGACCCACATGCAGAACAATCTCTAAGAGAAATTTTTAAGGAATTTCAAGATGTTTTCCATCTTCCAGGGGAAGAACTAAGTATTAATAATTTTTATACACAACAAATACAGACAACAGATTCAACACCGGTATATATAAAAAACTACAGACTTCCACAGACACAAGTAGAAGAAATAAATAATCAAGTTGACGAAAGACCACACAAAAGTAGAATCATACAGACCTATAAGCCTTTTATCAAACGTGTCAAAGTTATTTGCGAGAATATTAATAACTAAGCTGAATCCAATTCTTAGCGCGAAAGGATGCATTCCGAACCATCAATTCGGCTTCAGAAAACAACATAGTACGATCCAACAAACACACTGATTAGTAAATGTAATTAAAACGACCTTTGAAGAAAAAAAATACTGTTCTGCGCTCTTTATCGACGTTTCTCAAGCATTCGATAAGGTTTGGCACGAAGGCCTAATATTTAAGCTAAAGCTGAACTTGCCCGAAAATTTGTATAAGCTCTTAAAAGATTATTTAACGAATCGCAAGTTTTTATTAAAAGAAGGTGACTTTTTAAGCTCGCCACAGCTCATTGAAGCCGGAGTTCCCCAAGGTAGTATTTTGGGACCAATTTTATATTTACTGTACACATCGGATATGCCAATTAGCACCCTAGTCCACACATCAACTTTTGCAGATGACACAGCTTTTTAAGTATTCATGAAAGTGCCCAAGAAGCATCACAACTATTACAAGACCACATACTCAATTTGGAAAAATGGCTAGAAAAATGGAGAATAAAAATGAATGAACAAAAATGCACTCACATAACTTTCACACTGCGTAGGGACTCATGCCCTCCTATTCGCATAAATAACCAAATGATACCACAGCTTTCAGACGTTAAATACCTGAATATACATCTTGACCGTCGCCTTACTTGGAAAAGCCACATTGACTTCAAGTTAACACAAATGAAACTAAAAGCAGTACAGCTAAATTGGCTTATTGGCAGAAACTCCACCCTGAGCTTAGATTGTAAACTTCTACTGTACAAGTCGGTCCTCAAACCAATTTGGTGTTATGGGATTCAGTTATGGGGCACTGCCTCAGCTAGCAATGTAGAAAAAATTCAAAGGCGCCAAAATAAGATTTTACGTATTATTACATCTGCTCCCTGGTATATAAAAAATTCGAACATCCACAAAGACCTAAACATGCCATCAGTTAAAGCAGAAATAGCGAAACATGCAGTCACATATCTAAAGAGGCTTGAATCTCATCCAAACACTTTGGCGCGTAACATGCTGAATGAACCTGGTTACATTCGACTAAAAAGAAGAGATACTGCTTTTCTTGGCCGTACATTAGAGGGATGACCCGCAAATGATTTCAAAATCCGTGAAAAAAACATTATTTTTGTCTAGCACTGGCTGGACTTAAAAAGAATATTTTATTTTAGACTTAAGATACGAGTAATTATTGTTAGTTCAAAAATATTGAAGATACAATAAATAAATTATGAAACAAAAAAAAAAAAGTTGACCAACTATTAGGCGACAACATAATTGAGAATTCGGTTAGCCCATACAATTCACCACTACTCGTGGTACCAAAAAAGTCAACAGATGATACAAAAAAATGGCGTCTAGTAGTAGATTTCCGTAAACTAAACGAGAAGATAGTCAACGACAAATTTCCGCTTACAAGAATAGAAGATGTGCTCGACAAACTTGGTAGAGCCAAATATTTTTCAACGCTGGACATGACCAGTTCATTCCATCAAATAAAGTTACATAAAAATTCACGCCCTTTGACAGCGTTTTCCACAGGAAATGGTCATTACCAATTTAACCTTACGGTTTGAAAATATCTTCAAACAGTTTTCAGAGAATGTTAACAATTGCGCTTAGTGGCTTAGATGCTGAAGCTTTTTTATATGTGGATGACATTATTGTATTTGGATGCAGTTTAAAGCACCACAACGACAATTTAAAAAAAGTTTTTCAAAGGTTAATGAAATACAATATCAAATTAAATGCAAGCAAGTGCAGTTTTTTTAAACCAGAGGTAGTGTATCTTGGGCACCTCATAACAAATAAAGGAATTACAACAGATCCAGCTAAAGATGACGTGATAAAAAACTATCCAGTTCCGACAAGTGCAGATGAAGTAAGAAGATTTGTAGCTTTCTGCAATTACTATCGCCGATTTATACCAAAATTTGCGGACATAGCTAAAAATTTAAATGCACTATTAAAGAAAAATAAACCTTTTCTATGGAACAAGGAATGTCAAGACTCGTTCGAAACACTAAAAGATAAGCTTATGAAACCACTTCGATACCCAGATTTTACCAAACCATTCATTTTAACCACAGATGCATCAAATTAAGCTCTTGGTGCAGTTTTATCGCAAGGTGAAGTTGCCACAGATTTACCAATTTCATACGCGAGCAAATCATTATCAAAACAACACCTAAACAAACCTACAATAGAAAAGGAGTTGTTAGCTATTCATTGGGGAATTAATTTTTTTAAACCTTACCTATATGGTAGAGATTTTATCGTAGTCACCGACCACAGACCGTTAATTTCTCTATTTTCACACAAAAACCCGTCGTCAAAAATGACACGAATTAGAATGGATTTATCTGATTATAATTTCGAAATACAATACAAGAAAGGAAAAATGAATACGAATGCGGATGCATTATCAAGAATAGTTTTGAATAGCGACCCATTGAGAACAATGATCCCAGAAGCGGATGAATCAGCTAAGAAGGTGTTAGCAATAACCAGAAACAAGAAAAAACAATTAGAAAATGAAAAAAAACCCTGACATTACAAACAATGCAAAATGTACGTCCGAGCAAAGACCTGATCAACTTTTTGTCTGGGACAAGAAAACTTAAGTTTCAAATACATAAAGATTTTAAAAATAGTTTAATAGAAGTATCGGATAATGAAATCATAGCAAGATCCAGCGATAATTCATCGAGCACAACGTTGACGTTGAAGAAACTGTTATCAAAAATGCGTGATTTAAGAATAACCGAGCTAGCGTTGAGTAAAAACGATGAAATATTTAAAACCATGGCCATGGACAAATTTAAAAATTTATACAACAAATTACAATTGGAAAAGAAAACAAATTTAAAAATATACTTTGTAAAGAAAAATATTAATATATGAAGAACCAAAACGAATACTTTGTAAAGAAAAATATTAATATATGAAGAACCAAAACGAATACTTTGTAAAGATGAAACTTATCAATGGATACCACAATTCAACTCATGGAGGACATTTAGGTATCAGAAAGACGGTTTTGAAGCTGAAGCAGCGTTACATATGGAAGAATATGAGCAAAATGATAAAACAACATATTTTCAATTGCAAACAATGCAAAATAAATAAACAAACTAAACATACAAAAGAAAAAATGATGTTAACAGACACACCAGGAACTAGCTTTGAGGTGGTGTCAATCGATACGGTTGGTCCTTCGCGTTTGTCAAACTACAACCGATACATACTTACAATTCAATGCGAACTTACAAAATACGTGGTAGCATATCCTATGGAGACTAAAGAGGCGAGAACAGTGGCAAAAACACTGGTAGAACAATTTATTTTGAAATACGGTAATTTTAAAATCTTAAAATCAGATAAGGGTAGTGAATTCACAAACGAATTAATGTCAGAAATATGAAAATTGTTAAATATAAAACAAATTTTTAGCGCACCTTACCATCATGAGACTTTGGGCTCAATAGAACGAAATCATAGAGTACTCAATGAATTTTTGTTATACTTCTGTAAAGATAGTGAATGGGATAATTGGGTTCTATATTTTACCTGTCAAATGATGAAATTAAAAGTAATGAAAAAATTTACAATATAGAGAACTATGCAAGGGAATTAAAACAAAGATTAAAATTTTCTTTAGAGAAAACAAAAGAATATTTAGAAATAGCTAAAGTCAGTAGAGTAAATAAATTTCGAAACACAAAATCACTTAATTTAGAAGTAGGAGAACTAATGCTACTAAGAACAGTGAATAGGAAGAAAAACCAGGCTCCATATCATGGGCCATACAGGATAATAGAAAAACAAGGAGTTAATTCTATTTTAGATATAGGAGGAGGTAAAATGAGAAAATATCATAATAATATGTTAAAAAAATATAGTTAAATGAATTGTATTATAAAAATAAAAAAAAGAAACAAAAAAAAAATTGTTATATACATATAAAAAAATTTTTTTTTTTCAATAAAGGGTGAGGGTATAATGTATTTATTACACAGCTCTGATCATTTATTACACATCTCTAATAATTTATCGTTGTATCAGATGTTTCATATCTTTTTAGAATCAGCTGTGTTACCTATATTTATTATTAGTAAATAAACAATATTTTATGTATGTATGTGTAAGCATATAATTGCATGTAAATAGATAGAATAAGGATTAGATTTAAGTACCGTTATTTTTGTTTATAAGGAGACAAATTTTGTAATAAAGGATCATTCTAAATACCTCCAGCACTCCAGTAGTGCTTTGCCTTGGCGCTTCTTAGTGCCGGCATAAACAATAGTGCCAGTGGCGTTTCAAACGCCGGCCATCAAAAATAATTATTAAATCAGAAATAGGGACCATAATTTATATTTCTGTTTAAATGACCACCAGTCATTACATCCCACAATATGACCTATTTTACATCAAAATTTTGACTTTAGCCTATATATTTTAAAATGCCAAAGCTGAGATCGAAGAAAGAAGACTGCTGTAATGAAGCTATATATGCTCCAAATTATTTTTGAAAATATTTATGAGCCCTAGCCCGTATGTAAAGTATATAGGCAAAAGTGTAAAAATCCCAATTTTGGGATCATTGGTCCTTATTTTGAAAATTTTGGAATTTCCTTTTTCTTAATATTGCAGATTTTTTGTAATTTCATTTTACTTGATTAACAACACAGAAAATTGTATTTATTTGCTTAATTTATAAAAATTTGCCCGATTCTACCATAATTTTTCGAAATTTTCAGATATGAGCAACAAATTTTACAATTTTGGTGTAATATTTAATTTTTTTTATATATGTACATATATGAATATAAATGATGCAATTTGCTATCAAACAAAAAAGATTCACCTCAATATCATTTTTACGTTCAAAACTATGTGTTCGTAAATATGAATGATTCAATATATATCTCATTTTTAAATTTTTTACGTGCGTGTAAAAACTTCCAAAAAAAAAAAACAATTATACCTGTGAAATAGGAGACAGTTCTAATATTAACCAACGTCATAAAAACATCCGATAAAAATTGGCTTTTTCGGTTATTTTTTATTTATGAAAATTCCTTAAAAGTATTTTTTGTTTTTTTTAAGTGTTTTATTTTCTATAAAATAATCTGTCATATCAAGATGCATGTGTAAAAGATAAAGTAATGCTTTAATTCTGTTTTGTTAGAAGGTGAAGAAGCCTCATAACCATAGCTACCAGATTTTTTGGAGGTAATATCGTCATATTTTTGGGAAAAAAATCATCATTATCGTCAAAGAAGAGATACTGCTTTTCTTGGCCGTACAATAGAGGGATGACCCGTAAATGATTTCAACAATCGTGGAACATACATTATATTGTGTCCAGCACTGGCTGGACTTAAAAAGTATATTTTATTTTAGACTTAAGATATGAGTAATTATTGTTAGTTCAAACATATTGAATATACAATAAATAAATATAAAACTAAAAAAAAAAAAATTATCGTCAAAATAGGTTGTTGAAATCGTCATAAAAACGTCAAACGCTTTTTTACCAATAAAACATTTTTTATTAAAGGCAAAGCATATTAAAAAACTCTTAAATCAACTAATCTTAGCAATAAAACAGAGTTCTTATCAATATAGAGATCTCTAATAATTGTAATTGCCTAGGTTCAGTTACTAGCTCTTGCCTATTACTGTCTTCAACAAAATAGTATTTTTTTTGTCATAATGCATTAAAAATAATAAATAGATTAATTTGGCCTAGAACTTTGAGTTTGTTTTCAAAATCAAGTCTTGATAATATCTGATCATGGAAAAAAAGTGGCAGATCTATTAAGGCTGCCAAGAATACAATAATATGATTTAGCGGATAAGATCTGCGGGCACTGTCTTTTTAGAACTAATACCGAAAATATGGATCCCTAAAATGGCTATTGCAAAAAATTAACACAATTATAAATAACTAGCTGTGAGATACTCAGGCTTTATAGAAAATTCTAAAATTAAACAAAAAAGGTGCTGTCAAGTTTGCAGTACCTTTAGATCGGTAAATTTGCGTACTTCTACTTATTTTCTCTATATTTGAACCGAGATACTAATGTACCTCCTCACATAATTTGATTAAACTTTATCCAGTAGTTTTTACGTGATGCGAACACAGACAGACATACATACGGACAGACTAAAATTCTAAAAATTTCTGATTTGTATTCCATTTCCATAACTAACTACACCAGCAACAAATATTTCAAAAAATATTTCATGTACAGGAATGTACCTGTTACAGTCTTATTATATGTAGCAATATGCCAAAATCGACTTTTTGCAAAAAAAAACTTTTTTATTGTTGAAAATGGTTCTTTAGGGCTTCGGTAGCAACTTTTGTTCTTTGACTTTTTCAAAATTCCTTTATTTACAAAATTACCGTTATTTTTAGGTTATTGAAGAAAATCAAAATTTTGACCTTAAAATTTCCAGAATTCGACCAAATAATGTTTGGCAAATTTGTACAAAATCGTTTGGCGAGTATTTTTGCTGAATATATGAACTCATAGTGTTTGCAAATACAGGGTGTTTTGATACATTTTTCAATAAAAATGAGTTTTGCGCCGTCTAGCGGCAATAATTTGTACTTACTATATTCAGCGACTTGAAAGGTAATTTAATCTTTTCATTAAAATCGGTTGAAAAATAACCGAATGAGAAAGAGAAGACCTATAATATATTTAATAGTTTCAAATTTTTTATTAAAATATGTATGTAAATTCGACATTAAAATTTTGTACGTAACTACATTTTTAGTTTTCCGAATAAAATTTCAGTTATTTTAATGGAAATGTATTTCACAGAATCTTTATTATTTATTTTCCGATTATTCTGTACATCGACATATGTAAGTTAGTTCATGAAATAAATTGAATAATTCCATTGGCTCATCCATATGAATCAAATTTAGAAATAGGACTTTACTTTCCTTTTTCGTTCCCAGCATTCCATTTTTTATTTTCCTGAAAAATATTTTTCATTATTTTTACACCATTTTCCATATCTTACTTTGTTGGATGGAACTGCAGAATGTCGAAAAGGAAGCGAATGTATTTGTTTTGCCGGGCCTTTACTTGCTGACATTTGGTAAATATTTCTTTAAGAGGTGCCATATCCTCGTTCCTCTCCGCCATCGCAAACACTCTCTCCACATTAACATTACTGTAGAATGATTATACATCTACAGGTCTATCGATATATCTTTTGAACATTGAATCTTTCGCAGCCGCTAAAACTGTTTTGAAAATGTCAACATATTTTTTCAAATTTGGAGTAAGCAAATTAAGCTTGTCTGTGTTAAAAGCAAATTGAAATTTCTGGGGAACTAAATTCAAGAACGATGTTTTATTTATATCTTTGAACTCTAAATATTCAAATATTTGATACAGCACATTCTTGAAAGGAAGATAATCTGACTTTTTAAGTACTTTTTTATACAAAAGTTTTGTTATGAGAGTAATTTGTTCAATATACCAGAATTGGAGGATATCAATTACATTTTGCAATTAATTACACATGCAATTACTAATTACATGTAATTGTAATTGGAAATTTTAAATTACAATTACTTGTAATTATTAATTGAAAATTTTCAATTACAAACTTTACGGAAAAAACACAAACGTTCATATTATTGATAACAATAAGAGAGATGCTCTTATCAATTATTCGTATATACTAAGAGGTTAAATAACATTAAATCAGTAAAAAATGTTCCAAACAATAAAAAACAATAACATAAATGTAAAAACTTAAACTATGAATGAATCAAATTTGCAGAAAATAGGCTTTAATGTTTTTTGTACGGACAAATTGGGCTGAATATTATGCCTTGAAATTCAACATAGTTGTTGACAACTATAATATCTAAAATTCTGCAGTGGTGCTTGAAGATTACATTTCTACTTCAAAAGTTATATGTGAATGAAGGTAAAAAAAACAAATTTTTTCCAATTTTTTCGCTTTTTTTAAACCTTTTCCAAATTTTCTTGTATACGAAAAATGCGACCTTGACGCTTCACCGCTGAATTTTAGAACTTGAAATCATTAACAGCTGTGTTGAATGGCAAGACATAATATTTACCCCAATTTGTGCCGCGTTAAATGTAGCAGTAGTATATTCTTGCTTCCAAGTTTTGTTGTTGCCATTTTTTTTCAGTGTATATATGTATGCAACAATAATAAACTAACTATGCAAAAAATAAAAACATTGATTTTGTAGCTGTTAACATAAATATTACGTTAAATTCATAAAAAATTAAAAAATCCATGTTTTAATGGGCACCATAAATTTTCGTTTTAGGACAAGTGGGGGACACTTTAAATACCAATTAAGGTAGCTGACTCTACCCCCGAAGCAATAAAAATCGTTTGGCGTTCATAGTCTGAAAATTAAAAAGTACATTTTTTGGCATATTGCTAATTATATGTATAATTTTTCTTTTTCATATATTTGTGAATCTATACAATACGTCTAAAATTTTTCATATTCTATTTCTTTGATAAGTTTGTTTAAATAGAAAATTAATAACAATTGAAACTACCTTGTAGATAGATACGAAGAGTGCTGATGACGGACGTAGCTGTCTAGAAAATGCATTCCACTCTGCTGGTATCTAATTTTTCTTTATCTCTTTATAATGAAGAACTTAAGCCTAAATAATTAAATTATTCATTTTTATATCAAGTTTTGTTGGAAAAGAACAAATTATTATTTATTGCATATCTTGAAAAATTGATTGTTCAACATTAATGCGTTTAAACCTTTTTCTTTAAAATCAGCGTGGTCTCTATCATATTATGTAGTCATTGTACGAATTGTAATAAATGATTATTTTTACCACTTTTCGGAACATAAATAATCCCTGTTGACATTTCTTTTTTCATAATATTAATTGTATGTTCAATATTTTCGCACTAACAATAAGAACTTCCATCTTAAGTCTAAAAGTAAAAAGATATTTCAAATTTTTTTTCCTAGTTTATGAGGTATTTAAACTATGTAATTGAATCTACGACTATTAATTTTCTATTGAAAGATAGGCTATGTGGATTACCTAATCAATATATGTTAACAATTTCGTGCATTATGTATCAATCCCTTTTTATATAAACAACTCGTGTCGACTTTAGTTTTTCTGTCACCATCAAACTCACGCAAAAAAATAAACACGCACATCCAATTTATGGTCAAGCTAATAATATTCCATCCATGGACATATTGGGTAATAAATAATTCATTATATTTGAAGGTATTTTTATTTAGAACTGAATTATTTTTACGGTTCCTTACCCAACAAATACTAAAACTTATAGGGTGTTCTTATAAAGAATAAAACGAACTTAAGCTTGGCTTCAAATTTCATCTGTATATATAACCTTGTATTTACACAGTAATAGGCTGACACTTAAAATTAACACAGATTATAATTTACAATATAATTTACAATATTTAGTGCTTCAAATATGCTTTATGTATTTACTTTATAGGGAAGTGCCCATCCCTGGTTAATTACTCAGGAACATAGGCTTAATATAGAATTCGAGAATTATTGTAAAATTCTGTAAATAGTGTTTAAAATTTCCCGCTGACAAAAATAAAATGTGCGGCCAAAGTTGCAGTACCAACGAATCGATAAAATTTCGTTATTTCACTATTGTTTCGCTATTTTCTCTTGGAAATGAGAAATTTTTGGGGAAAAAAGTATCCTATATTTGAACCGATATACTAAGGTACCTCCTCGCCAAATTTTATAAAAATCCATCCAGTAGGTTTTACGTGATGCAAACACAGACAGACAAAGAATTTAAGAATTGCTGTTTTGTATTCCATTTCGATTGCCATCTACAATAGCAACAAAATTTTCAAAAAAATATTTCATGTACAGAAATGGCACTGTTACAGTTTTATTATTGCATGTGTAGATTGTATAGATAGAAAAATTACGTAAAAGCAAACTACTAACAAACTTACTAATTGAAACCTCATATCTGTCGATAAAATAATAACACCGTTGGTGGTTGCATAAAAAAATCATTAAATTATAAAAGCTAAAGTTTAAGTAGCAGGAAATTCGCATAAATCTTTGGATCAAACCAAGTTTTATTTTTTTTAAGGTTTAACGAACATTATGGGGTCTATACTGAAATCATCCTCTCAAACACACGAAAAAGATTGAAATCATGATTAACCTCCCTTTACTCTTCAAGATCACAATAGACTTACCATTTGTGCTGGATGTAATTTATGGCATCTAAAATTATTTTCATGTTTTGGTAGGTCTCCTGTATTGAAGTGCGGTTCCAATTTCATATAGGAGCTGATGGAAATATATTTCCAATATGTAAAAGTACGACCTTTAGACTTTTTCCACTGTCTTTCATCAAATCAATTACAACGGTTTGTTTGATAAAATGAGAGACGGAAAAACCAAGTTCACCAGCTTAAGGTAAGAATTACGATAGATATGGATCTGTGTTCGATTGCAATCGATCTTTGAAAACGCCAGCATTAGTACTTTTAACGTCAGTTTATTCAATTTGATTGATTGACGATTTAATACACTTTTTATACCCATTCGACCACGATAACAATATTCGCAAAAATCCTCGGTTGCGCATTACATGTTTGAAATATTAAAATAACGAAAAATTATTCAAAAGCATTTACCAAATTTTGCTTATTTTTCTCAAACATTATTCAGGCAAAAAAAACCCTAGACAAATTAAGTCAATGCTAAAATTTCAGTAGTCATTATATTTACAAAAAACACAGCAGCTTAATTTAAAACAGCACATTTTGCATATTGTTAGGTCAAGGTTTAGTTAAAATGTTTTATTAGCGGTATTCACTGTTTAATGCAAAAAGTCTTGCAAAAGTGCAAATGCGTTATATCATTCAAATTGAACAAAAACAATATGTATTTTGTTGTTGGATTTTCCAAAACAGCTATGATGTATCGAACACTGAAATCCGCTATTTTGTTTTTGTTCGAAATATCAAAAGTTTTTATAAAAAATACGTGTAGTATGAGTGGCTTTTAACCCTCATTTTTTGATCTAGAAAAACTGGGGGATACGGTTATTTTATTTTTCGCCGAAGACTTCAAATATGTAGATCTTCTTCATGAGTACAAAAGTGAATACAATATTGAATATTGATTTTGTAACATTTATTTATGTTGAATAAAATAATATATTAATCTTTGCTCTCACTTATTTCACAATTTTATTATATTTGCATCACTATATCCGCTCATTGTCGCTTAAAAATAGAAATTGCCCTAAAATAGAAATGACATCGATCAGCTACAGCCTAGTCAGAAAATTGACGAAAGTTCTAACCAGAAAAGTGAACAATTTGAAGCTTAAAAAATTATGGTTGGTTCAAAATATGTACCACGATGCGGGGCCCAAGATTTAAGTTAGAAAATTATTAGTATGTAACTGAAATGTAACCAATGATATAAGACATACGAAATCTTTTTATCATATTTTGTCACTTCACTTTAATAATAAAATTTCACTAAAAATGAAAATGTATTTTAAAAAATGTATTTTAAACCCACCTAGTAAACCAAATAAACCGCGAATCAAAATCCCAATCCAATCAAAATTTATGGATGTTTGACCTTCTTGTGAAATAGTGCACAGAGCGGCGGCAATCACAACCAGCGGCATTTGTTGTCATCTCATGTCATATTTGAGGGTGCTGTAGCTTAAGTGGTTAGGATTTTGACTGCTAAACAATGGTCACGAATTCAATACTCAGCCGTGGCAATATCAATATTTTTCTGATATGTATTAATTTCTGTTTGTAATAATGCATATCAGCGGTGTCGACGGTATTACCGTATAGGACTAAATCGCCGGTGAAGTAAAATAATTAAAAATTGGCTATGCTAGCTTCAAACTAATTCGCAGAGGCGCTTTCAACATTGTTTAAAAATAATCACAACATGCAATAATATAGGCATCAATGGCCTGAGTGTTACATCTCTTTAAAAAAAATGTAGTTGTATAGCCTGCTGTTGTCTATTTATTTAATGCATAAAGTCATACATATGTACAACAGATGATTTATTAAAAAATGTGTGCTTATTTCAAGGGGTTACAATTGTAAATTATAATCATCGAAAGTAATGTAAAACAAACCAATAACCATTTAGTCAACCAAAAATCGAATCAACATAATGGCTACATACAGTAATTGTAATGACTACATATAAATTCATAAATTATTACATATGTACTTGCATGTAATCTGCAAATAATTTTATTACAGCTATGTATTTCATGAAAAGCAATTAACTTTTTTTGACAAACAAATAATATTATTCGGTCAAAATGTGTAATTTGTAAACACAGCAAATAAAACTGTCCATTTCTCTTTCAGAAATATTAAACGAGATTATTACAAATGATAGCGTTTTTATTGAGATTAATAAATGCTTGTAAAAGAAAGCATATTTTGAAGCAAATCTGTGGCAATAAGGAAAAAGTGCTTAAGTCTGATTTTTATGTTTTGTAGCAGAGCAATTTTAAACTTTAAAATTAATTTATTTTTTAAATTGCTTTTCTTAAAATTTTA
Organism: Phasia obesa; assembly: GCA_949628195.1. Classification (NCBI taxonomy): domain Eukaryota; kingdom Metazoa; phylum Arthropoda; class Insecta; order Diptera; family Tachinidae; genus Phasia; species Phasia obesa. Next base: position 52,291,535 of record OX451218.1, on the reverse strand, counting down.
CATAAGAGAGTCAAACGTATGTTTTGGAAAAAAATCTTATATCTACCAAAAGTATGCTGGCGTTGCAATAAATAAGTTGTGAAAGAAGTTTTTATGCTTTAAAAAAATAACTTAGTAGTTTCTTAAGCTTTTTTCCAAATGCAATTAGACATTAAAAAAAGATAAGCAGAAAGTAATTTAGCTGTAACTTGCTGAAAAATGGTACAAAATAATTGAAAATTTTCACATGGGTACTTTGGATTACGGAGATTACAAAGGTGCCAGTAACTAAAATTTTTCTTAAGTCGACTTAAGCACTTATTCCTTATTGCCACAGAAATATTGAAAACAATATTTGAAATTTTTAAATATTTAAATTTTGTATCAGTGTTGCCAAATCTGCATTTTTTTTTTAATTTTATAATGTACCTTCTTAATTAGTTTTCCTTACTTTTAACTTACCAATAGCTAAAGTTAAGATTTTATCGGAGAGATAAGTATTTCTCGTTATAATTACGACGCTAAGGCTAGTTACTATAACTTGTCTTTAAAGTAAGTGAAAGTTAAAGGTTATTTTCAGCTTACTTATAAAAACGAAAAACTACTTAAATCTCCGTTAAAATCCTACCTTTACCTAGGAGCAAAGTCAGTACCTCAATACCTATGTTTGCTATGGTCACATATTCTTTGCAACTTCTTTGTGTAGCATCAGCAGGAAATGGCAGTTATTCGCAGTTTACGTTTTTTTTTATAAAACCGGTTTGAATAAATGTTTTTCTTAAAACAATAGGGCGTGAAAAAGCAGTGATTAAAAGTGCTTGACTATTTTCAATGCATTAGTAATTGCTTAACTGTTACTTAGAAAAAATGTGCAGTAAAAGCAAAAGCAGAAAAAAAGAGCAACTCAATGGCTTAAACGTACAATCTGTCTCTTTCTGCAGCAAAGCAATTACATTAAAAACGTTTGCTGTTTTTAAGCATCTTTATTTTTGTGCATACGAGTATGTGCAAATGAAATTTGCTCATTTTCGCTCATTTGTTACATTTACCATTCATGTGCTTTGAAAGAAAACACACAACACGTTGTTTCATTCAGAGCAATGATGTATGTGCAAAACCAAAAAATATCATTTTATGAAAAAGAAAAAAAAGCACACACACTTGCGCATGTGCGTGGGAAAAATAACAAGCAAAGCAGGTGCACGCGCATGTGCAATGATCAAGCATACCCAACCAGAGAAAGCTGTTAAAACCAGTCCGCCGAAGCCGCTATGGGAACAGTCAACCGAAGTTGCTGTGGGAACAGTCAGTCCGAACAGCCGAAGCCGCTGTGGGAACAGTCAACCGAAGTCGCTGAGGGAACAGTCAGTCCGAAGACCGCTAAACAGTGAAGGCGTTATACTTAGACATTTTCAACTTTGATGAAAATACCGACGGAAGAGGTTGACACAATGAGTACTTTCTTGACGGATATTAAATCAGGAAAGAAAACCCTTGAAAAGCTTTGCTCTTCATTTTATTTAATTAATTTATTTTTTTTTTGTTGTATATTGTGTTATTTTTGCTACAACTAAACACAAGAACAAAACAAAAAAACTAAGCTACCAAACTGCTCAACGTATGTCAAAAGTACAGATTGTAACAACGATAATAAGAAAACCTGTATTTCAACTTTCTTGCAGGGTTTTCAGATTTGTTTTCGCCTATTTCGCCAAAATCGATGTGAAAAATTGGCAAAATCGCCAAAATAGTTTTTTGTTAAAATTTCCCTATAATATTTACAATATTTTTTTAATTTTAAAAAATTTTTAATAAATTACAAAAAATAAATTTTAAAAAATAGCTAAAATTTGTCAAAAATAGAATCGTCAAAATGTATATGTTCCGCAAGTTTTCGGTTTCCTTTTAAAACTTCAATTTCTTCGTTATCCATTTTGAGTTTTTACTGTTAACCAAAACTCTATGAAAATCGTCAACAAAATCGTAAACTTTTTTTAAATTCGGCAAAAAATCGCCATGACCCGAATCCAAAATTTGATCACCAAATAAGATTCAAAATCGCGACATTTGATCGTACGTTGAAAAAGATGACGTACATATAACTGTTGTGTTAATATTGCCAAAAAAAATCAACTGGTTTACCAAGATAAACTAGTCAGCTCTTCTATTATAAGAGTACAGGTACATATAATGTCCGAGTCTTGCATGATGTTACGAATCTGTCTTGCCTGTTGACTTTCAACCTTTCCCAGTGGTTTAACTAGGATCCAACCCTAGGTAATGCAGAAAACTTTTTTTCTACGACAAATATTGCCTTTGTTTCTAGCAAGGCGAATTCATACCAGGTGTTGGCAGTAGAGCAACAACTACAACAAAACAACAACTTTGACATTAGATTAGCAGATATGAAACAATGTATTTTTGACAAGACATTAGCGAAAAAACGAGATCAAAAAAACAATCAGCTGGGCTATCAACTCCACCTGGTATGAATTCGCCTTAAGTATATCCCGTTATTGAAACAACTATAAAATCATTGGTCATCGTTTAATCTACAAGAATGTGAAATAAACAAAAAGGGTCAGTCGATATACGAATCTCTTTGTGTTAAGTTAGTGAAAACTTTAATTAATGAAAAGGTAAAAAATGAGCAAAAGAAATTTTAGAAGATTATTTAATCAGTCAATCAATCAATACTGAAGAAGTGAAAATTGAACATGTATTTAAAAACAATAAAGAAACGGAAATTGAAAATTTTTTGGTATTTAATAACATTGGAAAAAACAGTATCTTAAACAGTGAAGAATGTGTTTTGGAAATAAATAAGTGTGAAATAATAATTTTAGAAAACGGTAATAACAATTCAAAAATATTGAACACGCTTAAAGTTATTTATAGAAAAAAAAGGAATTGTTGATATTAGTGCTAAACTAAAGTCATGCTTTGTAAAATATTGCGGAAACAAAAATGTGCCTTCTGCACACTGGAAATTCTTAAAGAAGAAAATATTTATGTAAAACAATTTTTTCGTTTTTTATGTGTTGACCTAATTTTGTCTTTAGTTTTTAATGTGTTCAGATAATAAGCATATTTAAATAATATAATTCTTGCAAAAAAACCGACTTCAAAACAGATATCAGGCATCAATTCTAAACTAAAAATTTAAAAGGAAGTAATCTGTAAGAACTAGTACCCAAATCAAATAATTTTATACTTGTTGCTATAAGGGACATAGTCATATACGTTCTGTATATTCAAATGTCTATCCATAACGGTTCAGAAGATAAAGCCATATACGACAAATTACGTCAGATATGGAGGCACCCTTTATTTTTTGACACTTATTATTACTGACAAAGTATTAAAAAGTGACGCTTCCAAATATATGGCCATAAAGGTGAAATAATATCACCTATTGGGACACGCTTTAATGTACCATTTTAAATTGAACACTTATTATAAAGGACTTATCCATACAGATTCTTTGTAAATTTTAATTGCATGTATACAACGGTTCAAAAGTTTGAATATAGGCATCAATTTACATCAACTATTTATACATGTTATTATAGTGGACATAGCAGTGAAGATTCTGTCTAATTTTTAAGTGTTTGTCTATAACGGTTCAAAAGATAAGACCCTTTATTTTCCAAATTTAAATTTTATACTTGATGTTATAGCGGACTTAGATATACAGGTTCTTTATAAATTTCAACCGTCTCTCTAATACGGTTCAATAGTTTTGCTATATACATCACGTTACATCAACTATTGGGACACCCTTTAATTTCTAATTATAAATATTTAGTTTTTAATATTATAATTTCTAATATTATATTATAAATAAATATTAAAATTTCTGTCCAATTTTCAAGTGGTCACATATGGGGACACCCATTAATTTTTAAGTTTATCTTTTTATTACTTTCTGATATTGGCAGCTATAGAGATACGCAGTTTTTTTAAATTTAAGACTTCCCATGCATTTGTCTGGTGAATTTAACATGGGATTGTCCTACGAAGGGGGCAATTGACCCATCTCTGCATAACCTTTAACAACCAATAGGGTTACTACCCTTTTGCTATACACCGCACTACCCCCAAGTAGCAGATAGATTCGTTAGTCCCTTTACCCACCAATAGACTTTCCTCCAAGTAACCGACAGATTCGCTAGGCCCATAGAAGGTAGTTTAGACACTGACTCCTAAACACAACCACATTCACCTCCTCTGAATCGACAGCTACTTCGCTAGGACCTTTTGACTTACTCTTTTCGATAGGCTTAAGCAAGTAAAACGTGTGGTACTAGATTAAATTTAACAAAATATTTATTAAACACATTAAGTAGTATTTTAAATTTAATTATAATTTTGTAATGTTTAAAAGAGATCAACAGTTTACAAGCTTCTTTCAATTTAATTGAAAGTATTATAAGATTCAGTTAATTTTACTTACATACTACGATATAAAACATAACTTTTAAATTAATTAAAAACAAAAAAAAAATTCATTTTATTTTTCTTATTTAAATATGCTTATGTTTTATTATCAGAACTAAAAACTAAGAACTGAAAAACTAAAGACATTAGTTTATTTTATATAAATATTTGAAAACAAAATTAGTCCAAAGCTAAAAAACATTTAATTTAACTATAAAATATGTACATACATATGTATAAAAAAATATTTATGATAGTTTTTGGATTCTGATATTTTTGGCCGCAACATTCTTGAAATAACTTTTTTTCTGCAACTGGATCGCTTTTCTCAATTCATCTTCACAATTACCCTTTTCATCACTTGTAATTGAATCGGAAATAAACGTAAAGTTTTGTTCATAATTACCCAAAATGATTTCATAATAATTGCAGAAGTACTTATGTACCTAAATATATTCTAACGGGAAATATTGAAGTTCAATGAGTTTTGTTGCTGTTTGAATAACGGGATACTTAAGATAACTGATGATCTTAGAGACAAGAGAATATTTGTCGTAAAAAATGGTTTTCGGCATTACTTAGGGTTACAGGAAACACTAGCGAATAGTGGCTACCAATTGTAACAAGTTAACATAGATAATAGTGTCTGTAGAAAGATGTAGATATGGTTGGGTTTGACACATCAGTAGCCCCAAGTGTAAATTGAGTAAACGGGCTAACTACTTCGCCTGTCGTTAGTGGCGATGGATCCTAGTTAAACCACTGCGATTGTTTAACATTAGTAAATACAAAAGCGTTTAATTTTGAATGAGTTAACCAAATTTTAATTTTGGTTTTTTGTTAAGATGAGTTAAAAAGTAGCAACAAATGATAGCATGTGAATATTTTATGATTGTGAAAATTCCATACAAATGGTATTTGTAAAATATTGAGTTAATGTATAATTAAATAAGTTTTCTTTCTATTCTTAGAATTAAGAAAGAGTCATGAATTGTAACCTATGTATGTTGTGGAAATTCCGTACAAGCGGTTCTTTAAAAAAAATCTAACATATTCATTAACAATGTTAACAGGTAGAGAAATCACACAATACAATATCGATTGTTTAGAAATGCCCATTACTTTCATAAGAGCCTTTTGTGTAAAGTTTTTTTTTTTTTTTCAACCATAAAACATAATTACATTAATTTGTTTTTCATTCTGAACTATTAAAACTAATTTCGTATTTTCCAAATTAATTATATGCAAATAAACTAGTCATGCATGCATACCCGTACATCATTTTTGGTGAAAATAAAACAAATAAATGTAACGTTTATTTCTTTAAAATTGTTGAATGAAACCGTGATTTATATTAATCTAATACAAAAACTAGTAAAAAATATTTTTTTATATTTAAATAATAAATTATATGAATTTTATTTATATCAATCTGACAAAATTTTTTGTTATGGTTAAATATTTTCATTGTACTTATTTTATTACACATTGCGACATAAACCTGCTTTGTTGAAAGTTGGCATGCTACTGATTGAGAATTTTTTATGTTTTGTTCTCTTTGTGAGAGTCTTGTTGAGATTATGTGTGTGCACACAGAACACTCAGGAATATAGTGGGGTGGTCTCTTTGCTAATAATATCTTTCACAAAACAAAATTTAAAAACAATGAATTTTAATCATATGTAGAGTTTTGCACTACCAAAGAAAGCTAGAGGTTATTTTGAATTATAGTTTTAAAACAATCTATACATACATGTAATAAAATAGTAACTCACTTCCTTCGTCTGTCTGTCTGCTTTTCTTTGACGTTCGCATCACGTAAAAACTACTGGATGGATTTTAACAAATTTTTGTGAGGAGATACCTAAGTATCCTGGTCCCAATATAGGATACTTTTTTTCCGCAAAAATATCTTACTTCCAAGAGAAAGTGGAGAAAACAGAGTGAAAGTACGCTTTCCGGTATAAAAGTACTGCTTTGTACAGCTCGGAACCCTTAAATATTTGAAAGTTTTATATTTTAAAACACAGATCGTTTTAAGTAGTTAGTACGGCACGCAACCTTTTTTAATATTTAAACACAGATGGCGTTAATATGAATTACTTACTGCCAAATAGCCAATTGAATAAGATTTGTATTTTTTTAAGTCGCGTTCGTGTTGTATAATTTGGTTATTTTGTGAAATGCATACATAGGAAATTATGCGATTACATTGTATTTGTTATTTAGCGTTAATTTTTAAAATTTGGTAGGAATACTACGACTTGAGTGTGGCTATAAAATATTGTTATTGTTAGTTTTCTCTTCTCAGTTTAGTTGCATTTTTCTCTTATAGGTGCTACTCTATAAAAGTAAGTCTTACAATCAAAGCAAAATATTATCAGGACGCCCACGACGTGGCGGGCACAGCTAGTTTGAAATAATTTATAGCAAAGGTAATGTGAGCTCAAAGAAGAGAAAGAAGAAGACGTCATAGTAAGTCGAGATGTTTAATTTATCAATAAAAATGGTATCCACAGCACTTATGACAACCGCAATAGTAGATGAATATTTGGCAACGTAATAACGCATTAGAATTTGCTGAGCAGCCAGGGTCAAGAAAAGTAATTGATAGTCGTCCAGATGAAGACTTTCACGAAACTCATTCCCCCGTAGCGCGGTCATCATCAGTTAGGCTTTTAACTGCATTGGCAGTTCTGGAGATTCATCAAATGGATGTCGTCACAGCTTACTTGAAGAAAGTGTCTACATTAAAATTCCAACCCACTTAATAGGCTTTTTACACTGACCAACATCGTCTGGAAACGCTGGAAGATGTTGAAAATGTGAAAATCAGTTTACATTTGCAATTTCTTCTTACATCTACCATCTACTCAACTGTCGAAAAATTAAAAGCAAAGACGCTTTAAGCTAATAAAAAATAAAAATATGGGTTAGCAACAAATACATATAAAGAGTGATTTTTTAAGAGCTTGAGAACTTTTTTTTTTAAAAAAACGCATAAAATTTGCAAAATCTCATCGGTTCTTTATTTGAAACGTTAGATTGGTCCATGACATTTACTTTTTGAAGATAATTTCATTTAAATGTTGACCGCGGCTGCGTCTTAGGTGGTCCATTCAGAAAGTCCAATTTTGGGCAACTTTTTCGAGCATTTCGGCCAGAATAGCCCGAATTTCTTCGGAAATGTTGTCTTCCAAAGCTGGAATAGTTGCTGGCTTATTTCTGTAGACTTTAGTCTTGACGTAGCCCCACAAAAAATAGTCTAAAGGCGTCAAATCGCATGATCTTGGTGGCCAACTTACCGGTCCATTTCTTGAGATGAATTGTTCTCCGAAGTTTTCCCTCAAAATGGCCATAGAATCGCGAGCTGTGTGGCATGTAGCGCCATCTTGTTGAAACCACATGTCAACCAAGTTCAGTTGTTCCATTTTTGGCAACAAAAAGTTTGTTAGCATCGAACGATAGCGATCGCCATTCACCGTAACGTTGCGTCCAACAGCATCTTTGAAAAAATACGGTCCAATGATTCCACCAGCGTACAAACCACACCAAACAGTGCATTTTTCGGGATGCATGGGCAGTTCTTGAACGGCTTCTGGTTGCTCTTCACTCCAAATGCGGCAATTTTGCTTATTTACGTAGCCATTCAACCAGAAATGAGCCTCATCGCTGAACAAAATTTGTCACATTTGAACATTTCGAACCGAACACTGATTTTGGTAATAAAATTCAATGATTTGCAAGCGTTGCTCGTTAGTAAGTCTATTCATGATGAAATGTCAAAGCATACTGAGCATCTTTCTCTTTGGCACCATGTCTGAAATCTCACGTGATCTGTCAAATACTAATGCATGAAAATCCTAACCTCAAAAAAATCACCCCTTATATTTATAATTGGAATAATTGTTGTTTTGCTAGAACAAACCCAAGTATTAATGTAGAGTATTAAAGTTATTGAAAGCATTTTAGAGAAAGAAGATGTAAAAAAAATGTTGTGTACCTTCATATGATGCTAATTTTTAAACAAATATTGGTTTATAGATGTTGTATTTCTTATGGAAAGATGTAAAAATCTTCGCAAATTCATGGTAGATGTTAGATGTTGATCAGTGTAAAAAGCCTATAAAACCTGTATTAAATAAAATAAAATCAGGTAAGCCAATGCGAACTAATAATGTTAAAAAGCACAACCGAGGAAACGGCTGACAGATGGTAGCCGTCAATATCCAGTCTAACAAACACCTTATTTCTGCTGAAGAAAGCACTGTATGGCCTACGTCAATCCGTGCTAATGTGGAACTATAAACTAACTATAAAATTAATTGAATTGGGGTTGAAGTTAACTAGAAAAGATCCCTGCTTGTTTTCAAAGAAAGAAGGTGATACAATTTTGATTATTTTTATTTTTGTAGATGAACTGGTATTGGCCTTAAATAAACCTGAATCGGTCGATACTATTAAGACGTTATTATCCCAATCATTTGATATGAAAGATATCGGCACTGTTAAGCGTTGTCTGGGTATTGATTTTTTACAAAATCTTGTTTTCTTATCGTAGCGAAACTATGCGGAAATGATTTTTGACCGCTTTGGTATGGCGGAATGTAATCCTGCCAAACGAATTTGTAACAAAACTAACTTGGAACTATTCGGAATTATACGTAGTCATTGCAGATTGGAAATCAAACATCAGTGACCGCTGATCATATTCTGTATTTCCATTCATGTAGGGAGGTGCTGCCATAACTTGGGAGACATGTAAGCAGAAAACGGTTTCATTATTCAGCACCAAAGCCGTGTCAAAGTAATCATCTTCAAATAAACATGGTCGGTAGCCTACCTATGTGATTAATGCATCACAATTCCACAACTCTTTAACAGATATGTTTATAAAAGTTAATTTCGGATCGGAAAATGCGAAAATATATTCTAATATATTTGGTTCAACCTCATCAATCTGTGATACAACAAGTTTAACTAACAAATACATGTTTATTATAATTGTTCTATTAAAGAAGTTTTACATAATGTAATTTAATATTTTCACTAACTATTTTTAACACTCCAGATATAAACAGTTTTGCAAACATTTATAAAAACCTCAGCATTTTCTTTTTCAAAATCCAAACCAATATTTTACTGTACTTGACAGATCATACTGCATATGTTACAAAACACAATGTTAATTGTAAAACCAAAAATATAAACTTTGTATTGCTACAGCAACAAAGTCGTGCTACCACACTTACATGTGTTTTATCATTTTAGAAAGTTTTATTTATTCTTTTTATAACAAAGCCAAAATCCTATTTACCCATCAGGGTATAAACAAACGAATAAATTAATTATTTAGGCTTAAGTTCTTAATTATAAAGATATAAAGAAAAATTAGATACCAGCAGAGTGGAATGCATTTTCTAGACAGCTACGTCCGTCATCAGCACTCTTCGTATCTATCTATAATTAAGAACTTTAGCCTAAATAATTAATTTATTCATTTTAAAATAGTTCAAATAAAATTAAAATGCATATAATTTCGCAGAGTTGGCACGGATTTGACATTGTTAACTTCAACAACAATCAAAAATATACATTTGTAAAAAAATTATCTAATTCTTGTTAATTGCTAACCAAAGGTTGGCTAATAGCAAGACAGATATATTCCATTTTCAAATATAAAGAGAATAAAAATAAAGAAAAATGTTTGCTTGGTAGTATAATATAAAAAGGAAATAGTGTTTAAAAGTGTAAAACAATTTCAAAAAGCTCTATCTGATATGAAATATAATATAAAAAAATAAAAATTTCACATATCCTATTTCTTTGATAAGTTTGTTTAAATAGAAAATTAATAACAATAGAAACTACCTTGTAGATAGATACGAAGAGTACTGATGACGGACGTAGCTGTCTAGAAAATGTCATAGCAATGCATTTTTCTTTAACTTAAGCCTAAATAATTAATTTATTCATTTAAAAATAGTTCAAATAAAATTAAAATTCATATGGCATAAAAAAACTTTATTAAAATAGTTTTATAGTGGATTTTAAATATTTTGGCAGTAAATCTGATATTCTAAACTACTGGTCCTGTTAATAAAGAAGTTAATTTCAATTATTGGTGAGAACACATTTTATGTAATTCCCATCAAGCGTGGCAACATTCATGAAACAAAAATACAATTTATTGATGAAAACAGCTATCGTAAAGTTGTAAACGAGTTTGAAAGGTGCAAAAAGAACTTTTATACATATCAGCTGAAGAGTAGTAAAGGTCTACAGGTAGTTATAAAAGGTGTAGACTCATATGTTGATCCAGTCGAAATTAGAGATGGCCTCCAAAAAGCGGGATTTAAGGTAAAAAGTGTAGACAACTTCAGAAATCGAGAACGTGTCCCTCAACCTCTATTTCGCGTTGAACTGGAACCTGGAGATATGCGATTGAAAAAGAACGAAACGCACACTATCTATAATTTAAGATATCTGTTGCACCGCAAAATAAGCGTAGAGGAACCGCATAAGCGATCAGGACCCGTAAAGTGTCTAAATTGCCAAGAATATGGTCATACTAGGGCTTACTGCAAATTGCCTCCGGTTTGCGTTGTGTGTGGAGAGCTACATTGTTCCGCCCAATGCGACAAAGCAAAGGATGACTCGAAAGTTAAAAAATGTAGCAATTGCGGTGGAAACCACACTGCTAACTACAGAGGCTGTTTAGTTTTTTCCATGGTAAGGAAAACCACTCAAAAATCAAATACTCCTGCTAAGCACCCACAATATCGAGCAAAAGCTCGTTATCCTCAGTTAGCCCAGCCAACAACCCAACATGTTTCATACGCGGATATGTTAAAAACTAATCATATTTCAGTACATAAAGCGACACCGAAAAATAATTCTATTCCAAATTTGCACCCAGAACCTAAAGAACAACCATCATCTGGTAACAGTAATCGTCTCGAAGCAATCATCGAGACATTAGTGCATTCGTTAAACAGTTTTATGAGCTCTATGAGCAGCATGATGCAAGAAATGGTACGCATGCAATCTATGATGTTGCAGGCGGTACTAAACAAACCATGAACTGTTTAAAAATATGTTTCTGGAACGCAAACGGCTTACGCCAACATAAAAATGAACTTGAATACTTCCTCAAGAACCAACAAATTGATATCATGCTGATTTCCGAGACACACTTAACAACAAATAGCCTTTTTAAAATCAATGGCTATATTTTAAATGACACTAAGGACCCCCGTGGAAGAGCATGTGGAGGCTCGGCAATACTTATTAAGGCCCGAATCAAACATTATTTACTGCGTGATTTTTGTGAGAATTACCTTCAAGCAACAAATATCTGCCTTGAAGAATTTCATCAAAGCTTAGTTAGTTCTTCGATTTATTCACCTCCTAGATTTCAAATTTCGGAAAGTCCGTATAGCGACTTCTACAAATCACTAGGTCCCTATTTCATAGCATCAGGCGACTACAACGCTAAACATACGTTTTGGGGATCACGCCTAATAACTCCAAAAGGTTGTATTTTGTTTGACACAGTTTCAAAAACGTGTCTGAATGTTATATCGAGTGGACAACCCACCTATTGGCCTACTGATCGACAAAAAATACCTGATGTTATTGATTTTGGCGTGTTTAAGGGTATTCCGAGAGAAATGATTAAAGCTGAAGCGTCGCTTGAATTATCCTCAGATCATTCGCCCATTATCGTCTATATATGGGACAAACAAAACGTCATATCACCAACGACTAGCACAAGCATTAATTGGTCGAAATATAGAAAGTATCTTAGTACTCATTGTTCGGAAAACATCCCGCTAAGAACACCTAAAGACGTAGAGCGGAGTCTTATTGATTTTGACCAAAACCTCAAATCAGCTGCCCAACATTCAACAATAACCCGACAATTACCTAGATACAATCTAATTTATTCTGCAGATATCGAACGACTCTTGGCTGAAAAAAGAAAAATTCGTAGAGAATGGCAATTACAGAGATCTCCTCAACTCAAAAGCAGACTTAAGGAATGCACGAACCGGCTAAGAGACATGCTGGAATCTAGAAGAGTAGCATTCCTGAAAAACTATTTGGGAGACCTAGACGCAACTCCTCAATCAGATTATTCATTATGGCGTGCTTGTAGAACTCTTAAAAGGCCAGTCTTAAGTAAGCCTCCCCTGCGAACTACATCTGGAGGCTGGGCAAGGAGTGATTCCGAAAAGGGCAATTTATTTGTTGGACATTTTGAAAGGGTTTTTACCCCGAATATATCGACTGATATAGTTGAGTTGCCAATTGTCGAGGCTAGTGCTGCAATACCGATAAGATTTGAATTTGGTGATATTGAAAAGGCAATAACGGATTTAAACACCAAAAAAGCCCCTGGCGTTGATAAAACCAGTAACAAGATGTTATTTGGATTGCCCCGTATAGCTCGCACAATCGTACTTTTTATTTTTAATGCCATTTTACGTCTTGAGTATTTCCCCATAGAGTGGAAGGTATCCTTGGTTACCATGATTCCTAAACCAGGAAAAGACCACACAAAAATTGAATCATACAGACCTATAAGCCTTTTGTCAAATATGTCAAAGCTGTTTGAGAGGATGTTAATAACTAAGCTTAACCCTATTCTAAGCGACAAAGGATGTATTCCAAACCATCAATTCGGCTTCAGGAAAATACACAGTACGATCGAACAGGTTAGTTATTGTTGTTAAGAAGACATTTGAAGAGAGAAAATACTGCTCTGCGTTTTTTATCGACGTTTCTCAAGCATTCGATAAGGTATGGCATGAAGGCCTAATATATAAGCTAAAACTGAATTTGCCCGTAAACCTATATAAGCTGCTAGATAGTTATTTAACCGAACGAAAATTTATTGTGAAAGAAGGAGATTTTTTGAGCTCACCCCAGCCAATCGAAGCCGGAGTTCCCCAAGTTAGTATATTGGGGCCCTTTTTATACTTATTGTATACTTCAGACATGCCAACTAGTAACCGAGCTCACACATCGACATTTGCTGACGACACAGCTTTTTTGAGCATTCACGAAAGACCCGAAGTAGCATCACGATATTTACAAGACCACATATCCAATTTAGAAAAATGGTTGAAGAAATGGAGAATAAAAGTGAATGAACAAATATGTACTCACATAACTTTCACACTGCGTAGAGAATCTTGAACCCCTATTCGGATAAATAACCAAACCATACCCCGGCTTTCAGACGTCAAATATCTCGGCATATATCTTGACCGGCGCCTTACATGGAAACGCCACATAGAAACAAAGTTAACACAAATGAAGTTAATAGCAGTCCAACTAAACTGGCTTATTGGCAGAAATTCTACTCTAGCTTTAGATTGCAAACTTTTATTTTACAAGTCAATTCTAAAACCAATATGGTGTTATGGCATTCAATTATGGGGCACTGCCTCAGCTACCAACGTAGAAAAAATTCAAAGGCGCAAAACAAGATTCTTCGTATAATTACATCTGCTCCTTGGTATATAAAAAAACTCGAACATCCATAAAGATCTAAACGTGCCAACAGTTAAAGCGGAAGTAGCGAAACTTGCCAATAGTTATTTAAAGAAGCTTGAAACTGATACTAATCCACTGGCCCGTAACATACTAAATGAACCTGGTTACATTCGACTAAGAAGGAGGGACACTGATTCTCTCATCCGTACATCAGAGGGATAACCCGCAAAATACAGTAACCGACTTAAGATATGAGTAATTATTGATAGTTTAATTATATTGAAGATACAATAAATAAAAAATTGCGAAAAAAAAGAAGCGCTGTGGATTCTCAAATTAGGGAATATAGGTGCCGGCTCACACACATCCATTTTTGTTGCTCAACTTTTTCCAATTATCTTTTTAATTTGCCTTAACATTTGTTTTTTTCCAAATGTTCGCCCATTAACTGGGACTATGCTACTATAAGCTTTAGCTTAGCCCAAAAATATAATTGCGTGTGCTATTTATCACTTATATTTGGCGAGTTAATCGCATTTAAATATTGAAAATTCCTTATCTTTCAATACCTTGGTGCAGTTTTTTGAAAATATTACACATCGTTTTTTTACTAATTTCCCTAAGCTAACAGATTTCATGTTTTCCGAGTTATCTTTATCTATACATATAATAGTAACTCATTTCCTGTCTGTCTGTCTGTCCTTTCTTTCTGTTCGCATCACGTAAAAACTACTGGATGGACTTTATCAACATTTTGTGAGGAGGTACCTTAGTATCCTGATACCAATATTTTTTCCGTAAAAATATTTTATTTCCGAGAAAAAGTGGAGAAATAGCTTTATTCTGCAGACTCGGAAGTTTTATCCGCAATCTGGTAGACATGTTTAAAGATCGAAAAGGACGATCGATCCACCAACCTATTGAAAAGCAAGAGAGCATTAAAGCTCTATACGAACTTGCGGCGATCGAGAGCTACGATGAAAAGGCAAAGAAAGCCATAAGAAGCTCAAAGTGCACTCAAACGTCTCCTTGGATGAAGAAAATAGAACAAGAGAAAAAAAAAAGAAGACAGATAACCAGAAAAACCATTGGCAAAATGAATAAACGTTAACAGAAGCTAATATACAGAAATACCACCACAAGTTTAAATCCCACCAGTTGTAAATATCCCATTAATTGAACCCAAAAACATTAGAAGCCCCACCTAAAAATGCCAAAGATAAGGATGATGGAGGATGGAAAACCGCAAATTCAAAACGGAAGAAGAAGGAAAGAGGGATAAACACGATAATGAATCCTGACGCCTTATTTATAGGGCGCTAACCTTTTTGAGGTAGGTTAGGCAGTAGCGAGGATAAGGACAACAAATAACGGAAGAACAATACTCCAACTCCGTAATACTAGTGGAAAAACGGATCAGTATAAAGCTACGATAGGAGCAGTTGGAAATAAAAAGCCTCAAACTCCGAAAAGTTATAGAAAGTATTGCCGAAAGAACAACCAAAGAGGAGATAATACGCTTTCTGAAGCGTCAATAATACTGAAATGACGATGATGCAGCTACTGTAATTAGTATGAGAAGAGCATGTGAAAGAACTTAGATTGCCAAAGTCAGTCTTCCGGAAATCAGTGCCTTAAGTCTATTGAAGCGTTAGAAAATAGAGACAAGTTGGGAGTCGGGCGCACAAGGAAAGTTAAATATCTACCCTTTGAAAATATTGTACTCATGAGGACAATAAGATGTAGAATATGTGGAAAAGAGGGCCACATATCAAAGACGTGCGGGAAAGAACCGTCATGCATGTTTTGCCTGGCAAATGAAGAATTAGAGTCTTCTCAGATTCCAGGTAGCAGTATATGCCTGATGGAGTTAAATGTTATACAAATCAATCTCAACCATTGCGAAGCAGCGAACGATTTACTGTCTCAGTCAGTAAGAGATCATAAAACCGATGTTGTCGTAGTTAGCGAACCATACAGAACAAAAAACAGTAGTGTATGGAAAAGCGATAAAACCACAAAAGCAGCAATTTGATCTTGCGGCAGATATGCTATTGAAAATATAAGTGACCAACATAATTCGTGGGAAGTTTAGGGGCATATATTTTTACAGCTGTTATGCACCTCCGAGTTGGACAGAAAAGGAGTATGAAGACATGTTACACCTTAACCTTTTGGAACCTCTTGCAACTATCGCCGTTGTCAAGCAGCGCTGGGCCGAAAGGAAGGGCAGCTTTTTTGACGAAGAAGCTTTCAACGAATCCATCATAAAGATTACACTTAATAACTGGACTGCCCAAAAGGTGAGAAAAAAATTGTCTCAAATTGTTAAAAGAGCTTGTTATGCATCAATGCCACCACGAGAGCCAAATAACAAAGGAACTCTGCACTTCTGGTGGAACGCCGAAATAGGAAATCTCAGAGCAGGCTGCCTGAAAGCGAGACGAAGAGCTCAACTATCGAGAAGACGAAGCAACCATGCTTAAATGGTGTAACATTTTAAATGCCTTTTGATTCAACTTTAAAACGCACTCAAAAAAGCAAAAGAGAACATTTTAAATGATGAGGAGATTATAAACACAGGTAGTGAAATTGGTAATAACAAAGCCCCTGAACCAGATAGTATTCCAAAGTGTGCAATCAAAGCAGCTATTAAGGCTTTTAAAAGTGTTATACAAAAATTTCTCTCTGAAGGAATCTTTCCATATCATTGGAAGATTCAGAGAGTTGTTCTGCTCTTAAAATGAGACAAACCAGCTGGTGAATCATCGCCCTATCTATCTTTTGGATACGATGGGCACGATCCTAGAAAAAGTTGTATATAAAAGGCTCTTAAAGATGACAGAGGAAAGAGGTGAACACTCGGAAACGTAATCTGGCTATAGAAAATATCGCTCTACCTTAGATGCTGTAAAAACGGTTGTAGATATAGCTGCTGATGCAATATCTGGAGCACGTTGTAAACGGGATACCAAAGAGTATTCTGCTGTTGTCACTCTAGATGTACGAAATGCATTTAAATCGGCAAAATAGGACCGTATTAGAGATATGTTATAAATAATTTTATTCATTTTCATTTATTCATGGCCATTTTATAGGCCAAAAACTGATTGTAAGATAAAACATATTTAGTAGCACAATATTACATACTTAAATACATATATTTACATATATACACCTAATGTGGCAAACATTTTTAATAATGGTGAAGGTCAAGCAATGAAACTTATAATCTAAATATGTTCCAGCACAACACTAGCAAATTTCTTAGTTGACTTAGAAAAATGCCTTTCATTATATAGGATAATAGCTTTCCATAATCGAGCAACCTTGAAATGAAAGGATCTTTTCATAATTAGCAAATTAAAAGTAGGTATTCTAAGTGAACATGTTCTCACGGAATTCAAAAAGACAAATCTAGAGGCAAGATATGTTGGAGAGTTATATTTAACTGTTCTATAGAACATTGTAAGTAATTTAACATTAACATAATCATCAAATGTGCAATTTAAAAAATCAAAAACATACGCTGTTACATGGTCATGATACCTGAGATTGTAAACATATCTAATTATTCTGTTAAAACATTTCTTTATCCTGCTAAAATTGTAATCATTTGTCAATGAGTATATTTCAATGCCATACGTTATTAAAGGCATCACCAATGCGTGCGCAATTTTCTTTCTTAGATTAAGTGGAAAGTGGTGACAGCTACCATATAATCTTCTCAAGATAAATACTACTTTAGAAATAAGGAAAGTTATATGATTATCAAAACTTAATCTATTGTCGATATAAACTCCTAACACTTTCAAATACGATACAAAGTATAACAGCTTTCCATTTGCAAAAATTTTAGGCACAATGATAGCATTGCCATCGCCAAATAGCATTGGGTATTTAATAAAACAAAGTTTTTTGTACACCAAATTTCGATTTTCCTCAAATTCATGTTCAATATATCCTCTAACTCGGCAACTATCCTCTATCTTTCAACCTTGATAACTCGTCCAGTAAATCGTTGATATACAACAAAAACCAATGGCTAACCCCAGTTAGCCATTGGTTCCAGAAATTTAATTCAAGCTAAGATTTTTTTTTATATTTTTATTTATTGTTTCTTCAATATATTTGAACTAGCAAAAATTACTCACATCTTAAACCTAAAATAAAAATAAACATAATTGTTAAAACCAGCCAGTGCTAGGCAAAAAATTGTATGTTTCACGGTTGCTGTTATAAGATGCGGGTCATCCATCTAATGTACGGATGAAAGAAGCGATATCCCTCCTTCCTAATCGAATGTAACCAGGTTCGATTAGTAAGTTGCGGGACGGCGGATTTTGATGAGTTTCAAGCTTTTTTAAATGCGTTACTGCATGTTTCGCAATTTCGGATTTAACTGTTGGCACGTTTAGATCTTTTAGTTCATTCACCTTTATTCTCCATTTTTCAACCAATTCTCCAAATGGAGTATGAGGTCTTGTAAATATTGTAATGCTACTTGTGGACTCGGTTGCTAGTTGGCTTATCCGAAGTTTCAACAAATATAGAATGGGTCCTAATATACTATTTTGGTGAACTCCGGCTGCTATTGACTAAAGTAAGCTTAAAAAATCTCCTTTCAGAAAAAACTTTCGATCTGTTAAATAAGTTACTAACAGTTTACAGAAGTTTTGGGGCAAGTTCAGCTTTAGCTTACATATATACTTATATATATATTAGGCCTTTATGACATACTTTATCGAATGCTTGAGAAACGTCGATAAAAAGCGTAGAACAGTATTTTCTTCCTTCAAAGGTGTTTTTAACTACGTTTTCTAATCTGTGTTTGTTGGATCGTACTAGGTTGTTATCTGAATCCGAATTGAATATAGCCTTTCGCGCTTAAAATTTGATTTAGCTAAGTTATTAAAATTCTTTGATAAGTTTGATAAAAGACTTATACACATAGGTCTGTGGAACTCTGTTTTTGTATGGTATTTTCCTGGCTTAAGAATCGTAGTTATGAAGGATACCTTTCACTCGGAAAGTACTCAAGACGTAAGATGACATTAAAATCAAAAAGAATAATTTTTTGAGCTATACAGGGCAACTTAAATAACATCTTATTACTGGTTTTATCACAGCTAGCGGATTTCTTTGTATTTAAATTAGCTGATGCCGTTTTGACATCAGGAATTTCAAATCTGAAAGAACTGAAACACTAACTCATCAATTTCAGTCGATACAATGGGACTAAAAAAGTTTTTCAAATGACTAACAAATAGATTACATTTATAGGTATCATTTGTCGCCCAACCTTCACCTGAAGTTCGCAAGGGAGGCTTTCGTATCACCGGTCTTTTAAGGCTTATACATACATGTTTAAGACTTATACATAAAGAATAATCTGATTGTGAATTTGAGTCGAGGTCTTCCAAACAATTTTTCAGGGATGGTATCTATCGAAATTCCAGTAGATCTCTTAGCTGCTTCGTGCATTCTCTTAGTATGTTTAGAAGTTGAGACATATCTGATTAACAGTCTCTACGAATTCTTCTTTTTTCACGCAAGATCCGCTCGACATCTACAGAATAACTTTGATTATATCTAGTTTATTGTCGGGTTACTGTTGCATGTTGGGCCGAACCACCACTTGCTCTTTCACGGGGGTCATTAGTGTCATATAATATATATGATTTAAAAAAAAGCTATTTGTTGTTAAGTGAGTCTCTGGCGCAAGCCATTTTCGGTCCAGAAACATATTTTTAAATAGTTCATGAGTTGTGAAATACTGCCTGCAACATCATGGTTTGCATGATTGCATTTCTTGCATCATTCTGCTTAAGGAGCACATAAAACTGTTTAATGAATGCACTAGTGTATCGACGATTGCTTCGAATCGATTATAGTTAACAGATGGTGTCTGTTCTTTAGGTTCTGGGCGCAAGTTTGGAGTAGAATTAGTTGTCAGTGTCGCTTTGTGTACTGAAATATAATTGGTTTTTAATATATCCGCGTACGAAACATGTTGGGTTGTTGGTTGGGCTAACTATACTTAGCATTCTTAACACCGTTTAGGTAGCCGCAAAAGTGAAAAATTTCCCGGCTACCTAAGCGCTACCTATACGGTGAACACCACGATAAATTATTTTTGTTCTGGAAAATTTGTTCCGAAGCTGAACATATTGCGACCTTCCTCTGATAAAAGTATCCATTAGATGGCAAGATGTAGTAGAAAAATTATATTTTTGAAAAAGTTTGTTAAGTAAAACTTCACGAGATAAGGACTCAAAAGCCCTACTAAAATCAAGACTTACTAGGGAGACTAGTTTTCTTTGATCAATTGCTACTCTTATTCCTTCCAAAATATCCAATACTAAAGCAGACGTGCTATGGCGCTTTCGAAAACCAGATTGGTATTCTGATAACAGTTTTTTTTATCTGTAACGTACTCTGTAATTTGCATATTCATTAAAATCTCTAATATCTTAGAGCAAACCGATACAATATTAATTGGACGGTAGTCCGAACATACCAATGGATTTCTTACCTTGGGAACTAAAACAATTCTAGAACGTTTTCAAATATCGGGAAACTCAGAGGTGGTTAAAATTGAATTAAAAATATGGGTCAAATTAGACGAGATACCTGAAAAAATAGCTTTTAAAAATGTCAATGGTACTCCGTCAGGGCCATTACTTTTCGATCTAATACTTCTAATATCTGAAAACACTTAATTGATACTAACATTTCTAAATGTGAACTTATTATTAAAAACATTTCGTTCCTGAGTATATAAAATAGTGGGTAGTGTGGACGGAGGAGGTAATGTAAAAAAATTATTGCATACATTTACATCAATATTGTTTGCAGTGTGTGTATTTTTCCCACATACACCAACTCTCTTAAGTTCATTCCACATATGATTGCAATTATTTTCCGAAAGTAACTGAGTAAAATATTTTGCTCTTATTTTTCTTACAGTCGATTTCAATTTATTACAATACTTGAAAAAATTGTCCATGTATCAGGACATTTTACCTCCATATATGCACGAAAAGATAGGTTTCGTTTTTCCCTTGCTATATTAATCTCTCTACATTTCATCCAACAACTTCTGCTTCTAACCTTTATGGTCCTAATAGGTTCATGCTGGTTATATAATGTCAACATTTTTTGGGTGAAAAAGTTTGCCTAGAAGTTGGTGTCATTAGTATTGTAAATTGATCTGAAGTCCACGTTTTCTATGTTTTCTAAGCACCGTTTAACGTTAAAATTATTATAATCCCTAATTTGTATTAAGTCAGGTCTCTTTAATATGTTAACATTCTAGGAAATATAAATAGCTGCGTGATATGAGTTAAGCGCTGGTATTTGGAATTGTCCGTTTTCAATCACTGATTCCATTTTATACATTAAGAAATAATCAGTCAAAGAATAACTATTATATAACATACTGTAATGTGTGGGTAAATTTGCGCAAGATAAAAAACTCACCCATAATTATTACTTCATATTTTAGGGAGTTATTTTACATATAAAAAATTTCTTTATGATACTAATGAAGGAAACAGGGTTTAGGATGTTTCGACATGATTCCCACAAGATCAAAATAGCGAAGAAAGGCACAAAACAATAGTAAAATGGCAAAGATACCCAATATTGTTGCATGGCTCAGTAGAAAAATTGGAAACCTTAACTATTACCTAACCCAGTTTTTATCAGGACACGGTGTGTTTAAAGAATACCTAAATAGGTTAGGACACGAAATTTCGACGTACTGTCAAAACTCGATGGAAGATGCAGCTTACATAAAGTTTGAATGTCAAATATACGCTTCACTCCACGAACATGCAAACAGCTCTTAAGATTTTATCGGAAATGTTACTAAGGATGCCCAAATATGGGACACCATCAGCAGTGCATGTTGTCATAAAATCAAGGACCTCAGACGATTGGAACGAATCAGGAGAATCAAGGAAGAAAATAATAGAAGGTAAGGTAAAATACCAACGGTCCCCGCGAAGTAATACCTAGCGGCAATCCCGCTAATATGAATAATGAATAATAAGCATCCCCCGACCAAGAGCGGCAACTTTTTGAGGGCGTACTATAAAAAGGTACAAGAGCTCGGTGATAAAGCTGCGACGTGGCGAATGGAGACCACCATTAAAATAAGTATCCTCCCACAAGGGGTGCCTTTTAGATAAAGGCCAACAAATGAGTGATGTCTTCCCCCAATCAAATAAATCCAGCAGCGTCTGACCCATATTGGGCGGCTTGCTGGTCTGCGTCTGACTCCTAGTGGGGCGGCAGAAACTATTCTAACACGTCGTAATGGCATTTGGATCGAGACCAGTAAGATCTTAATTATGGCATACTGGAAGAAATAAATTTAAATTGATGAACCCCTGGCCCGACTACTGCCGTATTCCGGAACCTGAGTACGTGGCGTGAAATCTAACTGAAATGGCTTTCGGGCTAATACTACAGCTGCCTCTGTCTCATTAAAACCTTCGAAGTCTTAAAGTACGCTCTCAGTTTCGTCGCCATTAAGTTGATGGTGTAGTTCAGTTAGTTGACTTTGTCCTGATTTATATGGGTCTGGCACTGAACGCAGTTAAACTCCTCATTAGTGTTCTTACCCAGATATGCGACTCGAGGACTGCAAAAACGAAAATAGTTGGAAAGTCAAAAAAACCCGTTTATTGGTGGAACGACGAAATTGCAGAACTTCGAAAGAAGTGTCATAAAGCAAAAAGAGTTGCCACAAGGAAGAAAGGTGATACAGAAGCTATGAACTACTATAGACTAGCTAGAAGTAAACTTTGTATTGCAACAAGAAACGCAAATAAGAAATCATGGGAATCACTCTGTAATGAAGTGCAAAATGATCCCTGGGGTCTCCCTTATAAAATCATTATGAAGAAGATTGGAAACAAGAACGCAATACCAGGAATAAAAAATCCACAATGGGCACTAACCATTGTTAATACGCTATTCCCAAAAAGCAAAGATACTAGGGTTAAATTCCCTGTAACACCACAGATATGTAATTTTGAATTATTCACAATCGACGAAATTACAGATGTAAGTCGCAAATTAAAAAAACGTAAAGCTCCTGCTCCAGATGGAATCCCAAACGAAGTAATTTCAGTTGTAGGAAAATTATAGCCAGAATTACTTGTTGCTATTTCAAATCAGTGTTTAGGGATAGGCGAGTTTCCATCGATACGGAAAATGCAACAATTGGTACTACTACGTAAGAGCAGCAAGCCGTTACACAATCCATCATCTTATGTTAGACACATGCGGCAAGTTCTTAGGAAAGCTACTGTTAAATCGACTCGAACAAGAGATAAACGGAAAGGGAGGCTTCTCTCAGTTACAGTTTGGGTTCACAAAAGGAAAATCAACTGTGAATGCTATACAAGAAGTAGTGGATACTGCAAGGCGATTAATGGAACATATGTGAATGCTATACAAGAAGTAGTGGATACTGCAAGGCGATCAATGGAACATATGTGCTATTGTGCAATAATCACATTAGATATCAAAAACGCATTCAATTCTGCCGACTGGACAGACAATAAGAGATCGAAACATTTCTGGGTAGCTACTCAAAATGATTGATAGTTACATCTATAACAGAACTCTGCTGTATGACACTGACATGGGTGTCAAGCAATAATGTAACATCAGGCGTTCCTCAAGGATCTATAATGGGTCCTTTTCTATGGAATTTAATGTATGATAGCTTGCTCAATATAAATTTACCACAGAGTACAAAACTAGTCGGATAAGCAGACGACGTGGCTCTTATTGTCGACCAACCATCAACACCGTTAATAAACATTGTTGCAAATGACTGCTTGGGAAGAATATCAAGGTGGCTCACATCAAAAAGATTGACGCTTGCTGCAACCAAGACAGAAGCTATATTAATAACAAGAAGACGAAATTTTGATTTTCCGAAACAAACGGTGAATGGATATAAAATAACAATAAATAAGATTCTGAAATACCTAGGAGTGATTCTTGACTGCAAAAGTTTCTTTCGAACCGCATGTCAAAGCAATATAGGAAAAAGCTTTAGGAATGGCAAACTAATTAGTGAGGATAATGCCTAACATAAGAGGTCCGGACCAAACAACAAGACGGTTAATAGCTTCAGTAGCACATGCACAAGTGCTGTACGCTCTTGCGAAGAGCAAAAAACTTTGTTGTCTCCTAGAGAGGGTGCATGGATTATGCTCGTTAAGAGTTATATCCACATATCGTACGACGTCTACTGCGACACTTTCTGTACTTGCGGAAATACCGCCGATTAATCTAACCATATATGAAAGAAAATATATATATGAGCAGCGTAAATTACTACCAAATGGGTACATAAACAAAGAGCTGTCAAATATAAAACAACAAGCTAGAAGAAGACTCTTTCAACAATGGGAAATATCATGGGATAGCTGCACACAGGGTAGGTGGACGTTTAAAATTATCCCATACCTTGACACTTGGATGACGAGAAAATATGTCGATCTCAACTTCTACCTAACTCAAGTTTTTAGTAACCATGGAAACTTCGGCAACAGATTCCATTTAAAGGATATCCAATATGCGAAATGTGCCACGAATGCGAAGACAACATGGAACATATAGTTTTTCATTGTAAATACTGGGAGAACAAAAGGGATATGTATAGTATTTAACATCAAATGTCCACTGAGGAGTTAGTCAAACAAATGATGGAAACCAACGAAAAATGGTTCAAATACTCAATATATATCCAGGATGTAATGAAAGAGAAAGCAAAATATTTGCGGAAACCAGAGTCGAACCCCTAATCACAATGATGGATGGGGGAGTAGATTAATACATGGAAGTAGATTAATACATATAGTCCAGTAAATGAACTCCACCCCGAAGTAATGCGAAAGCGGTCCCGGGGTGGTAGTTCCTGCATAGGACCACTATTGATAGCGCGCTATCATTACGTCCATAAAAAAACATATATACATACATACATACATACATACATACATACACTTAAAAGGTGCAGGTAGGAATACTTAATCGAACTCCGCTGAAAGACATTTTGAATATGATGAAGTCTGGGCCGAAGGCTGTGGTATTCCAGAACTTCAGTACGAGGAGGCGAAAATCTTCGGACATGGACTAGTGCCATGACTGCCTCCTCCTAATAAAACTTGGCGTGTCTCAAAATACGCTCAAAGTTCGTCACCATTAAGTTAGTGGTGCCAGCTCGGATGAAATTCACAACTAACGTGGACCTGGCTCTGGCATGGGATCCCATAAGGTTTCCTTGTCAACCCTGCATGGCTCCCTGCTATCAAAGATAACCATGCGGTTATTAACGAGATAGTGGTTTTGAGTTTGGACAAATAGATAAAAGAAATAATTACAACAACAATAACGTTAAAGAAAAGAGTGAATGCACAGAGGATGCAAACCCATTTAAACGGAGCTATGTGATTGTAAGATCACTGCCATTAAAAGGTTCTTGTGTAGGTTCTTACACAACGGGTCTTAAGACTACCCTTAGTGAAGTAAGCAGCATTACCAGGCTGGGATAAATAAAGATATCCATTCCCTCACAGGGAAAATCCACTCTTTACACCTACAGGTTCTGAGCATAAGACAACCTAAACGAAAGATCCAACCAACAATTTTGTCAACACTATCACGGAAAAGAGGTCCACAGACTCAGAGTCCAAAGGGGAACCAAACTAAAAAAACAGAGTAACGGTGAAAGGTAGGCAAGTGACAGAATGTGTAGCTGAAATCCTTAAAAGTACTCCCCCTATTGAGGCAAGGGAAACAAATATATGTCCACAAACATCGGATTGTGGACAACAAAACTAGACGCCCTAGTTATTAAAGCTTGTGAAACAAGTTCCTATGCGGATATTTTAAATCAGATGAAAAGTGACTCTAAGTTAAATGCACTTGGTCAAAATGTTAAGAACATCAGGAAACCCGAAAAACGTGAATTGCTACTTCACTGAACAAGCCTCTTCATGGCCTACTAGGCAAGGCAGCTGAAGTTCGTGTCCTGTCCTGTCACAAGAGGTACTCATAGAAATCAATATTTCTTGATGAAGTGACCACAAAACAAGAGATATTGGATGCTATTTTGAACTCGTCTGTTGAATTCGAGTCGTTGCACCCATCAGTTATTAAATCCCTTCCGAAAGCATATAGGGGTACTCAAACTACTACAATTGGGGTCAGTGCATCGTTGGCTAACCGCCTAATTGATCACTCTAAAATACGTATTGGATAGAATATGTAGAGTCCGAGGAAAAAAGGAGCTATAAATGTTTAAACTTTGGTCAGACTGCGGCTAGATTTAAAAATGAAAAATATTTTTCTGACAAATGTCTTGATTGCGATAATAGGGACGTGTAGAAATCATCCCTCATGTTTACTCTGCAAGCGTGAAAACAGTAAAAGAAGTCATGTTACTGGATGTGTTTCCATATTACAGGAAAGCGCTCCAAAAACATAAACAACGAAAACGATAATTTTGCAATTAAATCTGTACCATTGTCAAGCTGCTGAAGATCTTTTCAAACAGAGTATTCAAGAAGCTAGTCTTACTTAGTCAACCGTATCAATGTCAAGATTCATTAAATTGGACATGGGACAGTTCTAGGACATCATAAATCTGGTCAACTAGAGGATTACTGCTACGCGACACTGTCTTGGATTTTCTCGAGGTAGAGTGAATGGCTATGCTTCCACAGCTGCTATATCACCCCGAAATATTACTTAATGGAATCCGGACGAATTCTTCAAAACATCACGACTGATGCCTGTTCTGTAGAGGTTCTGTAGTTATTGCCGTAGACTTCAATGCGTGGTCAATGGAATGGGGATGTCCAAGAATGGACCTCAGAGGACAAAGGTTAGTTAAAGTACTTTCAGTACCAGATGTGGTTCTGCTGAACAGTTAATGTACATGCCTTTTCCAAAGTACAATTATTGCAAACCAGATAAAATGGAGCATAGCTGATATATACGCACACATTGATCATAATGCAATTTTGATGGAAAGCATATAAAAACAGCTCAGCATATAAGACCTAGCTCAGAAACAAATATCCGGTTGGAAAGTAGATAAACTTGACAAGGATTTATTTGGAATAGGAATAGAGGATATAATAGGATATACCAGGACGACCAGAACCTATGGCAGCTGAACTGGTACGTAAGGTAACTGAAGCATGCAATTTATCCAGGGCCAAAAGGAAAAGCACGGCAAAACAGCAACCAGTGTACTGGTGGAATCGTGAAATCGGCCAGTTCCGGGCGGAATGTATCTAGACAAGGCGCCGACATACGAGAACTAGAGGAAGACCGGAAAACAACTTTTACGGTGAAATGTATAAGCTGAGAAGAAAATGTTTAAAACTTCCAATACGTAAAAGCAAAAAAATTCTGTTTTATAAATATATGCGATGAAGTTGAGCACAATCAATGGGGATTGCCTTACAAACTGGAGACGAAGCGGCTAAAATGTTTAAATCCATCATCACCCAGAGATGTTAAATTGCTTAAGGACATCGTAGAACACTTTTTTCCTGTTCAAGCAAGTGCGTCTTCGCAAGCAGACAATAATCACGAAATAGTTGATTTTCCACCAATAACAAACATGGAGGTAGAAACCGCTATAAGTAAATTCAAGAACAATAAAGCTCCTGGCTTGGATGGTATACCAAATATTGTTGTAAAGGAAACTTTTAAACGTTGTTCCAATCAAATGAAATAATCAATATTACGGGTATTACTTACTTCTATCTCTTTAACCACTTTAGGCACAATTTGTACAAGCGTAAGTATTTTAAATTCTATAAGATCACAAGTTTTCCATGTGGTAAGTGACAATGCCTTTACCATCCGAAGGTATATTAGGAAAAGATTTTCTAAAATAATAAATGAAAGATTACTTATGGAAATATGACAATAACAGTTTTTGACAGAAACAAGAGATTAATAATGCCAATATTTTTTTTTTTTAAGAGAAGTACCACTCAGGCAGTTAATGCCTACATTAACTGTGGTACTTCCTTTGGAAAGGGATAGTAGTATATAAGACAGATTGTTAGTGATAGTAAAGCTTCGATTCTGGCAACACTGTAATTGCACGTTATGGTTATTTTTAGAACAGTATTGCAGCGCCTCTGGTGTTATTTAGGCGAATTAGTTCGAAGCTAGCATAGCCAATTTATAATTATTTTACTTCGCCGGCGATTTAGTGCTATGTGGTAATACCGCAAAAGGAGGGCGCTGTGATATGCATTATTATAAAGAATAAATTAATTAATACATATCAGAAAAATTGATGTTGCCACGGCTGAGATTGGAACTCGTGACCATTGCTTAGTAGTCAAAGTGCTAACCACTTAAGCTGCAGCACCCACGAATAGTAAACACAATGAATTTAAATGCATACAAAATGACAAGGTCACAGCAGAATGGTTACAAAATTTTTACTTATATTTAATCAATAAAATGAAACAAATAGTGAACGTATCACCAGTCTAGATAACATAGTTCAGAATCAAATGCCTGATGATATAAAAAAATAGTCTCATACCACTCTGTGCGAAATATGCAGACATTTTTGCGTTGAAGGATGATAAATATTTTAACGAACAAATATTCAGATTAGTCGATCAGTGTCCAATATACATAAAAAATTATAGACTTGCTCATTCACAAAAAGATGAAGTTAATATACAAGTGAACAATTTATTAGCAAATGATCTAATTGAACCTAGTTATTCAAATTTTAATAGTCCACTGATGTTGGTACCCAAAAAGAGCGCAAATTAGCAAAAATCACATAGGATGTGTGAAGACTATCGCGGTGTCAATAAGAAAGTCATAGCAGACGTTTCTTGGGCACAAATGTACTGCAAATGGTCTTTTACCGGAACATACAAATAGAATACTCCTGGCTTAAGCGCTGAAGTTCGTGCTTTAACACACGAGATATTTGTAGAAGTAAAGGATATAGATGAGATAACCACTAAAGAAGATGTTTTGGAAGCGCTCAGGAACGTGTCTGATAACTTTGAGTCTTTAGCTCTGTCATCCATTAAATCCATAAGCAAAGCATATGAAGGCACACAAACTGCCAATATTGCCTTAAGTGTAGGACTGGCAAACCAACTTATGAGAATATCCAAAATCCGGATAGGTTGGGTGGTGTGTAGAATACGGGAAAAAAATAAAGCCAATAAGGTGCTACAAATGCTTCAATTTTGGTCATATGGCACATAAGCGTAAAAGCCAACTTGACTATGCTGACAAAAGTCTCCAATGTGGATAGATCGGGAATAAAATCGGAAGGTGCACGAACAAACCATCATGTCTGCTTTGTAAACAAACAAACAAACGAAAATGGTAATTATGTGGCTGGATGCATGGCCTGCCCATACTACAAGAAGGCGGTACAATTTTAAGACTGAAAAAATGAGAATTCTCCAACTAATTCTTAATCACAGTCAAGTTGCACATGATCTACTTAAACAAAATGTCTTTGGACTAAATGTTGATATCGCTGTGCTAAGTGAACCGTACTATACCTCTAACTGGATTTACGATTCCTCTAAAACTTCGGCTATATGGTCAATAGGTAAAATTCCATTACAAGCAACACTAACACATCAACTAGATTTAACTAGGGCGACAGTTTCTGGCGTTGTCATTTATAGCTGTTACATACCGCCAAGATACACGATTGAGGAATTCGGAAACATAATTTATAATATAGTCTCCGATGCATTCTCAGCAAGCTCAGATATAATAATTGGAGATTTCAATGCTTCGGAAGTTTCGTGGGGTTGCACACGTACAAATGCAAAAGGGAGAGTCTTTTTGGAATCATTCTCAGCTCTAAATGTTGTCCTGATAAACAGAGGAAATCAACCAACCTTTAGAACAGGACCGATAGGGTCTGTAATTCACCATGCATTTGTAAGTTATGGTATTGCTAACAACACAACATGGAGGATATCCGATATTTATACAAATCGTGACCATCATGCTATAATAATAGATACTACCCAGGAACAGTTTTACAAAGTCAGACTCAGGGAATATTGGGCTGGAAAACAGGTACTTTTGACAGAGAGCTATTTAAACTGGAAATTGGTGATATGTGGTTGGAGAAAACGCCTGAAACTATGGCGAATAAACTGGTAGGTCATATTTCAAGAGCGTGTGATGCTTCCATGGTAAGGAGGTGTAGTGTGTGTATACTTTTTACCCACACTTTATTTAATAATCATAGGATCATATTTCTTTAAGTATAGTTTATTGACACATTGTTTTTATACAATTTTTATACACAATTTAATTAAGTCATTGTACGCATTTTTCTTTGTCAGCATAAACATATAGTTTGTTGACACATGAATTTCTGCATTAATACTTTTTCTGATCGTCAGCATAAACACAAAGTTTGTTGAAATAGATACATATGTATATGCTTTTCTTTTGATAGGTATGTATTTTTTTGTTGATTATATTGTATTGATCAATAATGCTGACTTAGATTTAATTTAGTATATAAGCCATGAATTTTGTAAAATAAAAAAGAGAATTAATCTAGAAACGAAACCAAACTGGTATTTTTATTTTAATTCTCAAAAAGGGGCATTTAGATGCTCGTATCAAGCGGCAGAAGTGCTAAGTAAATACTTAAATATTCTTTTTCTTTTATCTTGCATCATCTGCCACCACATGGCGATCCTGCCAACTTTTTGAAATTATCCTGCCAAATTTTTGGAATTATCCTGCCAAATTTTTGGAATTATCCTGCCAAAATTTTGAAATTATCTTGCCAAATTTTTGAAATTATCCTGCCAAATTTTTGAAATGATCCTGCGAAATTTTTGAAGTTATACTATTGATTCTGCAAGGTTTTCAATCCTGCAAAATTTCCAAAATTAAAGAAGCACTATATTTTATCTCCTAACGCTAAAAGATTTTTGGTTTCTGATCCTGCCGAACCGAAAAAAAAAAATTTTTTTTTCATTGCTTTTGGTAGACTTAATTTTCTAATGACATCCCAAGAAGAGGTGGATGAAGTTTTTAAAAAGTGGGAGCTTCTATTACCATCAGAACAATACGTTCCCGAATTTATTGGTGCTGCTACTACCGAACCTCAGCAAGAATACATCCCAACACCAAAAAGTGCCGGCCCCAAACCAATCACTATCCAACAGTATCGAGAGTCGCAGGACAAATACAAGCAGAATATAAGAAAGTTTAGAGACGATCAACAGCTTCACAAACCAAAGAAGAGAGGAGGCAAGAGGAGATTCCAAGAAGCTTGCAAAGACCTACAGAGAGTGATAAACATATCCCAAGGCCTCCAAAAAAAGAAACTGATACAAGAATTAATGAAGTTGAGAGAAAAGGGATGGGAAAATTTTAATTAATATGAAGAATTTTTATGAAGAAAACCTTAGAAATCATAAACGTAACTTTAGAAGATATAATAAGATATACTCTAAAAGAACTTTACATGGGTATCGCGGACGCCATACCCATGTAAAGGAATTAGAAAAATTAATAGCAAATGCGAAGAAATCAAAAGTTAGAAAATACACAGAAGAGACAATACAAGAAAAGCTAAAATTTATTGAACACACAGGCAAGAATTTTGAAACATTAGTAGGACATTTTCCCATACAGTTGAGGAATCAGAATATAAGTAAATTTAAAAATCAGATACTTGAAGAACACAGAGAAAAAAAACGTCGGCAACACTGTTCGATTAAAGTCAACATTTTTAATGCTCCTAAAGTGGTATTTTTTTAAAGTTGTTTAAATTAAATTTTAACATTTTTTTAATCTCCCGGATTATACTGTTTAATACAGTCAACTGTAAGTTGTTTGAATTATATCAAATATGCCTGGCGAGAGACGTAAAAGTACAAATATTAACAAAAAAATAATTTGTGGTCAATGCAAATTGCAAGTGGAAGAAGATCATGGAAGAATTCAATGCGATAATTGCAAAAAAACATTTCATGATATTTGTACAGCGCTAGACAAACGTCAATTTGATGAATTGGTACGAAACGAATTGTAACGAAAGTGGTGGAGACGTTAAACAAGATTTAAATGCAATCAAAACACAACTTGCTAAGCTAAATCAGCTGGATGAGTTTGCGAAGTTTGATGACATAATCAAAGGTATTAATGACAACAAAAAAATAAATTGAAGCAGTACAAAAGGAAAATAAAAATTTAAAGAAAGAAATAGCTGATTTAAAAACATCTGTTAAAATACTTAACGACCAAAGAGTTAAAAACGATTGTAATTATAATAAATGGAATAGAGTGTGAAGAAGATGCTGATGCTGTTGAAAAGTTAATGCAATTTTTGGGGGATTTTGATATAAAGATAGAAGCTAATAATATTGATGAAGCTTTCTTCTTGAAAAATAAAAAAGAACACAATAACACTGCCAATATGGAATCGAATAAGAGGAAGAGAGCTATGATCGTCAAGTTTAACAACAAAACAACAAAACAAGTGATTATGTCTGTTAAATAAAAACTAAAAGAAAATGAAAACAAATCTGTATTTATTAATGATTTTTTAAGCAGAGAAACACTTTCTTTGCTTAATCATGCCAAGAGTTTGCAAAAAATTGGATATCGCCGTGTTTATAGTTTAGCTGGTCGTGTATATGTTAAAAGAAGTGAGTTGTCAAAGCCAAGACTCATTAAAACTTTTGAAGAAGTAGATAATATACTACTAGAAGCAACAACAAATAGCACTCGAAGGTCACTACGCCGTGATAACACTACTGAAGATAATGATAATAGTGATAACGAAGTTCAGTCGCCCTTTTTGTCACCTGTTTAATAACATTTAATCATTTTTATATTTAATATTATATTTTAGTAAATACTTAAAAAAATACTTAAATGAATTTGAATAATTACTTTCCTTCAATTTCATCTTATGTAACATATTTAAAAGCTCAAAGTAACTCTTATTTTTCAATTATTTCTGTAAATGTTAGAAGCATTTCTTCCATTACAAAATTTAATCAATTTAAATCTAAAATTTCTTTATTGCCTAAACTACCAGATATTCTTTGTATTCAAGAAACATGGTTTGATAGTAATCTAGTACAACTCTACAAAATTCCGGGGTATAATGTTGTTCACTGCTGCAGATCTGATTTTTATGGCGGTACGTCAATATATATACGTGAAGGCATATTATTTTCAGTTGAAACTTGTCAGAGTAAAGATTTTATCGACTCTATTGTTCTTAATGTAAGGGGTCAAAATGCAACAAAAAAACCTATGAAGCTAATATCCTACTATAGATCACAGAAATGTAGTACTGAAAATTTTTTTGCATATATTGAAAATTGTCTTGCAAGTCTAGCTTCACATCCTTGTATTTTTGTAGGCGATAGTAATGTTGATTTTATAGATAATCATCTGTCACATGTTTTGAATGATATTTTTCGATGCTACGATTTCAGAAACTGTCATACTCTTATTACTCGGCCTAGCAGTGGGACTTCAATAGATAATGTGTTTTGCAATATTGAAACAGCTTTTAAAATTAATTCTGTGGAATGGACAATATCGGATCATAATTTAATAAATATAATAATTGATTCTGTAACTAACACAACAGATTTCATAGACGTTACTCGTTATCATTGTGATTATGAACTTGTTAAAGAAAATCTAAGTCGGACATTATCTATCGCAAGCTTTACTGATAATCCCAATGTGGACACTACCTACTTAATAGAATCTATAACAAATGCTGTTACTAATTCAACAATTGTAACCAGAACAAGAAAAGATTTAAAACTCGAGTTAACACCATGGGTCAATGGCAATTTACAATCTCTTAACGAGTACAAAGAAAAGTTGTTAAAAAAAGAAGAAAAGAAAAAATAAAATTGATTTAAATGACCGTATTAAAAGAATCGGTAAAATATTAAAAATAGCATTTAAAAAGTGTATGACAAATTATTACCATGACAATTTAAACAATATCCGTGATAATCCACGAAAATGTTGGAAATTCATGAATAAAACGCTTGGAAGAAGTTCAAGATCTGGCATTACTGTGAAGAACGACGAAAATCAAATAATTGAAAATGATAACGGCAAAGCTGAATTTTTAAATCAACAATTCCTGAAATCTGTGGAAAGTCTAAATAATGGAATTACCTATAACTCTACGGATCATTGTAATGTGTTTCGATCTTTAAGATACAATCGCAATCAGTTTGTTTTTCGTCATATTAATGAAAATGAAGTTTATGATCTACTTACGCATTTAGATATAAATAAAAGTCCAGGTAGTGATGGAATAACGTCAAAGTGTTTATTTGAATGTAAAGAACTTATAACACCGTTATTAACTAACATTTTTAATTCATATATTAATCATTCAATATATCCCGACAACCTCAAAATACACAAGATTATTCCTATCCCGAAGGAAGTTCATGGAAATACTGCAGATCAATTTCGACCTGTTGCAGATTTATCCGTTATTGATAAAATATTTGAAAAGATTTTGTATAATCAAATATCTGCTTTTTTATACAACGGTGATTTAATATATCCCAATCAATATGGCTTTCGAAAGGGTTGTGGTACGGATGAAGCAGTGGTGAATGTTGTAAATTATATTTGTGATGGTTTGGATAGAGGCTTTAGTGGAGTTGGTGCTATTTTTTTTTTTTTTTGATTTTTCTAAAGCATTCGATCTCGTAAATCATTCAATTCTGGCTGAAAAACTAAACTTTTATGGTATAAGAGGAAGAGAATTGGAATTTTTTAAAAGTTATTTGGAAAATTGCAAGCAGTATGTCCAAATCAACGAAAGTATAAGTTCAATGGCTACTGTTAGACATGGAGTTCCTCAAGGGAGTGTGCTGGGTCCACTACTGTTTAATATTTATGTTAATGATATTAATAACCTGGAATTGTACGGAAAAATTGTAATGTATGCTGATGACTTATGTGTACTTTATCCCTTTAAGGAAAATTTAGTTTTTAAAACATTTGGAGAAAGAGATGCACCACTAATCGCAGAGTTTGCAAGAATAAATAAATTAGTGTTGAATCACAATAAAACAAAACTCGTACGTTTTAGACCTCAACCTAGCAGGTTTTCTGGGGAAGATCCATTATTTATAGATGGAAAGGAAATTACTGAAGTAGATTCAATAAAATATTTGGGAATTATCTTGCAAAATAATTTAACCTGGCAAAATCATATCAAATATGTTCGGTCAAAGATATCCCCTGCAGTTGGCGTTTTATTTAAACTTAGATATAAGCTTGATGAAAAAACTAAATATTTAATTTTTCAAGCTCTTATTCAGAGTCATCTTAATTATCTTACGATTGTATATGGATTTAAAAGAAATGCTGATCTTAAAAGCTTACAAATTCTACAAAATAAATCGCTAAAAGCTGTATTTAATCTACCGCCATTATACCCTACGTTGCTGCTTTATAAGGATATTGCTAAAAATGTTTTACCAATATATGGTATTTACAAATTGCATTTACTGATATATATTTATGAAACCATACATGAAATTGGACATCACACCATCAGTTTTTCTATCATCCAAATGGTCTTTAATACAAGAAATAATTCAAATTTAAGAGTTCGTAGATGTCGTCTAGAAATCACAAAACAAAGAATAGAGTACACTGGTAGTTTGGAATACAATAACTTGCCTCAATTTCTAAAAAATTGTTCATCAATATCGTTGTTTAAGAAAAAACTAAAAGATTTTTATATTAATAATGTTGAAATGCTTTTGATGTAATAATATTTGTTATTTTTATTACTGTTGCTTTTTTTAATTTTTATATAAGTTATATAACATACTAATTTGTAATCTGTTGCCAACGTAGTCTCAATAATGCCCTAGAGGCGCTGAGACCATATTGTAATGAATGATTATAATTAATAAATATAAATAAATTAAAATTAAAAAAAAAAAAAAAATACAATGTCGTCAAATTTTAATAGTAAACAGGCCTCGGACACAATTCCGACGTTCGATGGAAGTCCGAAAAACATAGACATCTTTTTGTCAATGGTGGAGTTGGTTTCCGACGAACTGAATGCTCAGGGCAAAACAAATTTGATAAAATTTGTAATTGCAATGAGACTTAATGAGAAAGTTAGGAACGCGCTTTCGTTAGAGAAATTGCCCACCACATTTGAAGAATTAAAAGTATCATTAACTAAGAATTTTAAACCAACGAAAAGCACCAGTCGTCTTCATTCCGAGATTGAAGATATGAAGCAAAGAGGTAGTGTAATGAATTATAGAGATAAACTCAGTTCATTAATCACAGAGCTGACTCTATTACAGGTGTCTGAAGTAGGAGAAGAGCCAAATGAGGTAGCAAAATCTACTGTAAAGAGAATGAACGAAAAATTAGCACTAGAAACTTTTTTGAAGGGTTTACAAGAAGAAATAAGAATTGCAGTGGTAGCTGCACAACCAAGTTCCCTCACACAGGCTTATGAAATTGCTTCCACACAAGAGCAATTATTACAGTCATCGAAATCGACTAATCTATTTTACATCAGTAGGAAATACTACAACAACAGAAACCGTAGCAGAGATAATAACAATTTCATAAACAGACCATAGGCCTTTAATTGCTTTGTTTTCCCATAAAAACCCATCATCAAAGTTGACAAGAATAAGACTTGAACTATCGGACTACGATTTCGACATAATATACAAAAAAGGATATAAAAATACTAACGCGGATGCATTGTCTCGTATTGAAATTAATTCAAAGATCTTAAAAGACATGATCCCTCACTGTATTGATGAAAAAGAAAAGAAAACCTTGGCAATAACACGAAGTATGTATAACAATAAAGAAAACAATGAAACGAGTACTCGGAATAAAAAGAAAAACGGCATATCTCGAAAGGAGATTGATCACCTCCACATGTGGGAATGCACGTCCATTAATGATATAAAGCATATGCAAAGAATAGTATTTATATATAATGAAAAGTTGCAACAAGAATTAAAAAATAATAATGATCAAACAACGCGTATAATATGTGGTGAAAGCGAAAATCCTATGTTTTCAGAGACATTTATGGAGAAACTTTTACTGAATTAAAAAGGTTGAAATTTAAAAGTACGTACTATATGACAATGATGAAATATTTAAATATATAACGGCCGAAAAATTAAAAGAAGAATATAATAAAATAAACAAAAATGATATTGATATAATTATATACAGAATGCCAAGAAGAATAAAAGATAATATAAAACAATACAGATTGATAGAACAGTTTCATGACTCACCGCATGGAGGACACTTTGGAATCAAGAAGACATTATCCAAATTAAAACAACGATTCATTTGGAAGAATATGAATAAAATGGTGAAAAAATACGTTAGAACATGTGCCGAATGCCAGAAAAACAAACAAACAAACAAAACAGACAAAAGAACCCTTAACTTCAACCGATACGCCATCACACAGTTTTGATACCGTCGTAGTAGACACAGTTGGACCTTTGAGACCTTCCGGACATTTCAGGTACATACTTACAATGCGTAAGTGTGAACTAACAAAATATGTAGTTACTTGTCCGATGGAATCAAAAGACGCAAAGACAGTCGCGAAAGCTTTGGTAGAACATATTATATTAAGGTATGGTTTATTTAGCGTTCTTAAAACGGACCGAGGTACAGAATTTGCCAATGAATTAATGAAAGAAGTTTGTCTATTATTAAAAATAAAACAACATTTCTCAACACCTTACCACCATGAAACATTAGGCACTATAGAGCGAAATCATCGTGTTCTAAATGAATATTTTTTTAATTTCGTAGATGATAGCAATTGGCATGAATGGATACCATACTTTACTTTTGCCTTTAACACAACACCAAATGTCGACACAGACTATTCGCCGTTTGAACTATTTTTCGGCAGACTACCAAAACTACCGGGTGAAGACTTTGCTAATTTTAGAGGAATGTATAACCGTGAAAACTATGCGAATGAACTAAGCGCTAGACTACATCATTCATTAGAAAGGGCACGTGAAATTATTCTTAGTGTAAAAAAGAAAAGGAGTTTAGATTCAGAAAAGAAGCAAAATAGGCTGAAGATTAATATAGGAGATTTAGTCTTACTAAAAGTAGAAAATACGAATCTCCATATAAAGGTCCATATAAGGTTATAAATATAGACGATTTAAATGTCACTATTGAAATTGACACATCAAAATTTAAGATTGTACACAAGAACATGCTAAAAAAATTCAATTCTTAATATTTATATATATATATATATATATATATATATATATATATATATATATATATATATATATATATATATATATATGGGAGAGAGAGAAACATCATGCACGATCAACAAGAAGTTAGTTGAAGACGAGACGGCAAACGAAGTGCATCAGAAGACGGAGAAGCAGTGTATTATTATTATTCCTTTTTTTTATTATATTCATATTTACATCTTATTTACTTTTCATGTTTTGTTTTTTTTTTTAATAAATACATACTTTTTATAAATATTAAAAGACTACTCTACATATTTTGGAGGCTCAACCGAAATATTGTTGTGAAACAGAGAGAAAAAAAAACTAGTGGACAGATCATTATCTTATGTGTGTTTAGAGTGTGTGATTTTTTTTAATTGAAGTAAATGAACAAACATAGCAACGACGAAATAAAACAAAGAAATAAGTAAATATTATAACAGTACAATTTTCAAAAGAAAAACAACCCCTAGAAATATAAAGTAACAAGAATTTTGTGTGTTTAAAAACTCAATTGTGTGTACAAGAACAACATCAACCGCGATCGTGTAAATAAAAAAATATAACGGGAATAAAAACTCTCATAAAAGACTCAACAATGTCGTGTTTACAAGAAATTGAAAATATTTTTATAAGCCTGCGTAACAGTAAAAAAGATGCTGTCGCTGCTCTTCATAAATTTGTTTTTGAAAGTGAAGGAGACCGATTGAATAGACGTCGACTGCGTGAGTTTGCTGGTTTTGATTTTAATGATGACGATGCAGAGTATGTAAAAAAAGCGAAATATGTTAAAGAGAATTTGAATGCAAATGATTTAGTTTCTATATGCAATGTTTTGGGCTTATCATACAAGGAAGAGGATTTGACAAAACACATATTTAAAAATTTGCAAAGAGGTAAGCTATTGGCTTTTTCTAAAGAAGTTGACGATAAGGACGGTGACGATGACGACGACGACGATGAATTGTATTCTTTTAAAGACGAAGAAGAATCAAATAGACAACGAAATATTGGACGATGTGATGCGTCCTCTGCTAGAAACTTACATAACAACAACGACTTGCGGAAATTTGAAGAGAAAGAATTTAAAAACACAGCTGCGACAACTACTGCAACGAGATTTGCTATGAGTTTTAGAGACATTGAGGACTCCTTACGACCTTTTGATGGAACTAATAGTTTTCCAATTAGAGCTTGGCTGAAGGAATTTGAAGAAACATCTGCTGTTTTGTACTGGGATGAGTTTCAGAAATTTGTGTTCGCCAAAAAATCACTAAAGGGATTAGCTAAACTTTTTATATCTAGTGAAAAAGGTATAACTAATTATAGAAAACTAAAAGAAGTCTTACTGGAAGAATTTGATTCATCAACATTCATGGGTAAAGATGACAACGTACACGAATATTATTTAAAAATGAAAGAATTAGCCGCTCGTGGCAATATCGATGAAAGTTCTTTGATTCAGTATATAATTGACGGAATTAATGACTTGGACATTAATAAAATGATTTTATATGGCTCAAAAAGGAAAAATTAAAGTACTATGGAATTATTAGTAAAAACAATAAAAAGAAATTTGAGTTTAGAAAAAATGAAAAAGTAGTACACAAGGTCGGACAGATCCGTGTGGAGTTGTCAGTCTCCCATCGGACGCGTCCCCAGGTGGCGGATAGGGGCGAGTGTATGTACGGATCTCCTGTGTCACACCACCATATGGCCACAGGAGGTCTGACAAAGCTCGGGCGGGGTCTGGGCTTTGTGAATTCTGCTAAGTAGTTGCACAAGGTCTAGACACTGCTAGGCTGGGTGGGACCAACCCTTGTTTCTCTGGCATATCTTGAGCAGGGCAACCATTCACCCATAATGGTACAATGCTTAGGATGAGTCAGAAATGCCAGTCACTTCCCTGGATACACTGCACAAGTGGTCCAGGGAGGTGGTGGTCCAGGGAGGTAGCTCGCATTTCAATAGACAGGGGACCTGGTTTCAATCCAACCCGCGGACCAAAATTGACACCACTTGTAAGGATAAGGTGAAGGTAGCAGTGCTGAGAACCTGGATGGCTAGTCAGTGGTTAAAGAAGACTAGTTCCTAACAGCTCCCCTCCGACGCCAAGGCACGGGTTGGTTGTATTTTCAGTTGCCTAGTCCATGTACGCCGTCACTGCATGGATCGTCGACCCTTTACGCGCTTACTCGTGGGAACTACATGAAAAACACTAATAAAAACACAAAAAAAACCAAAACAAAATACAGCAGGAAGCGAGCAGGGGAAACCCTCGCCCGCCAACTGCAATTCTGTCCCAGCAAACCAACCTAAGGTTGATGCTGTGGACAAAACCAACGAGGTACCACTCGACTATTCGGCTGGTACCTCTTCGGCCCGTGCTGGCTTAGTACCAGCAGAAACCCCTGCTTCGGGTGCCACGGCTACTGTCGTGGACAACCCAGCGGTAATTGTACCATCTGTACCTGTGGAAACCCCTACAGGCTCAGATGTGCTACGTCCCCCCGCCCAAACGGCTGTAAAAATTGCCCCCAAAGACCGCAAAAATACATCCAAGAGGGCCTTTATCGAAGGGCGCGCCGCCCAACGTCTAGTCGACAGACTTGGCAACACGCCAGTCGACAAATTAACTCCGGAGGAGAAATCCTCCCTATCTTGGGCAAAAACCCATCTGGCTGCTGCTGAAAGCTCCAAACCTGTTGCAGATGTAGAAAAACCATCTACATCCGCAGCGCCCAAAAGGCAACGATCGGGGGAGGAGAAGATGCAGCAGCATAACCTACAACCGGACATCAAACGTCCAAAAACATTAATAAATCCATCATCCAGGGTCATAAATAGACCTTACAGTGAGGTTGCTAAAGATCCACTGATAAGGGCTATTATTGACAATAGCAACTGTGACGGGGCTATCTCTCGTGAGAAATGGGAGATGATCCGTCTCAAATTGCTGGAAAACTTTTTAAATGATGAAACCAGTTCAGCGCCTCAAAATGTAGACGCTGGCTGGTTTCAAGGTCACATTAAGCTGCTCTCATGCACAAGTGAGAGTTCAGCATTACAGCTCAAACTGGCAATCACATCCTTAGGGGAAGTGTGGCCCGGTGCAAGATTGGATGCGGTCCCGGTCAGCGATATACCACGAAGGCCGAGATCCATCGCAATCATCCCCAGGGAACCACACAACCCTGCGACGATCCTGTCGATCATCCGGAGAGGAAATGCCGATCTACCGACCAGTGACTGGAAGGTAGTGAAGGTTTCCGAACCGGAAGGGTTGACTAGGAAGGCGGTGGTGGTTCTTAACAAAGAATCGTTGTCACCACTACGGAAGAGGCAAGGTAAGATATTCTATGGTTATGATAGTATCAAGCTGAGCATCTACCGTGGTGATGACAAAGCCAACCCCGGCACCTCCTACAACCAATTGGAAGGGTCGCAATCTGATGATGTGGCTGCCAGCAAAAGCCAACAACCACCAACAACAACTGCGGAGATAGATGACACCGCGAGCTCAGTAGCCACGGAGGGTTCACAATCAGACTCAGGTCTGGTTGGCGAGCTCTTCGAGCGTCTGGGTGTTGCGGAGGATGACGAAGATGTGCTCCTGGACTCTGATCCGGAGGACATCGACGTCACTGTCATCTATGATCCAGACAGAGATGGTGAAGGTGATTCAGATCAACCTCCACCACTCTAAGGCAGCGTCCGCTGCATTAATTCTTCGTCTCGCAGATCGAGGCGAAGACATCGCATTAATCCAGGAGCCATGGGTCAACAATGGCGTAATATGTGGACTTAATGCACAAGGCTACAAACTATTGTATGCAGCAACTTCAGGTAACAATAACAAAACTATTAGATCCTGTATTTTAGCAAAAGATCACCTTAATATCTTCATTCTATCTGATTATAGTGATGAAGATTCGGTGACTGCAGTGTGGGAAGAGGCAGAATCTGCGGTGTAGATAACCTCTGCATTCATGCTGCATGACCAGGACAAACCTCCACCCAATAACTTGGTCAGGAAGATGGCCAGAGCAGCGAAGGCCAAAAACATCCCTACAATAATAGGGGCCGACGCAAATGCACATCACCATATTTGGGGTAGCTCCGATACCAACAACAGAGGTGAGTGTATCCTTGATTTTATATTAAATAATGATCTAGTAGTCGCAAATAGGGGTTCTGAACCCACTTTTGTTGTATCAAATAGACAGGAGGTGCTGGACATCACGCTTGTCAGCCTGCACTATGCATTTTTAATCGAAAATTGGAGAGTCTCTACAGACTGTTCTTTCTCCGATCATCGTTATCTTGTCTTTTCCATTGTTAGGAAGAAAGCTAGGACCGTCGCTTACATCAATAGACGTTAGACGGATTGGGAGAAACAGAAAATGCTCCTTTCAAATATACTTAATCCTTCCACAACTATTCGGGATACCACGCACATCGAAGATGCTGTGAATAGACTTACCAACGCATTTAGAGATGCAACGAATAAGTCCTGCAGACCGTCGATTCAGCGTTCGAATCGCAGACCTACATGGTGGTCAACGGAAATAGCAGAATCTCGTAAGATCTGCCGCAAACTTTTCAACGAGGCTAAGAGGACAGGGAACTGGTCACTCTACAAATCCTC
This sequence comes from Phasia obesa, assembly GCA_949628195.1. NCBI lineage: Eukaryota > Metazoa > Arthropoda > Insecta > Diptera > Tachinidae > Phasia > Phasia obesa. Next base: position 52,248,590 of record OX451218.1, on the reverse strand, counting down.
TGTGAACAAATTTAAGAATCAAGTTAGAAGCGCAAAACGTGAATCCTGGAAAGACTTCTGCAGTGGCATTGAAAGTTTTTCTGAGGCTAGCAGATTGCGCAAAGTACTTGCCAAACAAGCGTCAATTCCTGGATACATTGAGAAATCAGACGGCAATTGGACCACCAGTGCACAGGAGTCACTGGAAGTCCTGATGGACACCCACTTCCCGGGATGTCGATCAACCTCGGGAGTACAATACAGTTCTACCCAAACAAGCCGGACACTGCACGCCGTGAACATAGACACGGATAGGTTGCACTGGGCGATTAAAAGCTTCCATCCTTATAAGTCTCCGGGCCCGGATGGTATAATTCCTGCTGATCTACAAAACAACCTAGATCTGGTGACAACTTGGCTCCTACCGATATATAGAGCCTGTTTATCATTGTCCTATATCCCGGACCAATGGACTAAATGCAATGTGATATTTATTCCCAAAGGAGGGAAATCATCACACACGAAAGCAAAGGATTTTAGGCCAATCAGTCTAACATCCTTTTTGCTCAAAACGCTGGAGAGACTTATCGACATTCATTTGAGAATGACAATCGACAGGAATCTCCTTTCGCCATCCCAACACGCTTATACGAAGGGCAAATCTGTTGAGACAGCATTACACACGCTCGTGGGACATATTGAGAAGTCGCTAGAGCACAAAAACTACACAATGGTAGCCTTCATGGATATTGAGGGAGCCTTCAATAACATCGAACCGTTGGCAATAACCCGATCTCTAAGAGAGCTGGGGATTGACCAATCGATCATCAGGTTCATAACGAACCTGCTAAGTAACAGGACGATAACGTCTACATTTGGCTCAGCGAGCATTTCCAAAACAGCGGGAAGGGGCACACCACAAGGTGGAGTATTGTCCCCACTATTATGGAATATAGCAATCAATAAGTTGCTCAAAGATCTGGACTCCATGAATTTTAAAACTGTCGCATACGCAGACGATGTAGCGGTGACAGTATCTGGTGTCCATATTGATATTATCACACAAAGATTAGAGGCGGCACTCAAGATGATCTGCACCTGGACAGAACAGTGTGGACTGAGTGTAAACCCAGCCAAAACTGAACTTGTACTATTCTCAAGAAAATACAAGCTCCCACCCTTCAGGCTACCCGTATTGAGGGGAATACCACTAACTCTAACACATAGTGCAAAGTATCTTGGCATAATCTTAGACAGTAAACTATCCTGGAAAATGAACATCCAGGTTAGAGCGTCTAAAGCCATCACAGCAATATATGTGTGTAAAAAAGCCATAGGCAAGACTTGGGGAATGAACCCGAGAATTGCGAACTGGCTATTCGAAGCGGTAATCAAACCGACCTTATTCTATGGAATCATCGTCTGGTGGAAAGCACTGGATACTAGGGCAAATATCTCTATTATAGAGAAAGTATTGCGTAATATGGCGATCCTAATAACAGGAGCTATTAGGTCAACGCCGACGAAGGCACTTTTTGCTATGCTAAACTGGTTACCAGTTGACCAGCTAGCCAGGAAGCTTGCACTAAGAACGGCCGTTAGACTGAATGTAACTGGTACATGGAACCATAGACTGTGGGGCCATGCCAGTATTCTGGGAATCACGAATATTATCCCCGGACTTATAGACTACTGCATCCCAAAACCCTTCTTCATGCGAAACTTCGATTTCGACATGACGGAGGGCCACCCACCACCCCCTGGCTCACTCTGCGTGTTCACAGATGGCTCCAAAAGGGGGGTGGGAGTTGGAGGTGGGGTCTATATAGAGGAATTTGGAATCAAGATGTGTTTCAGACTCCCAAATGAATGTAATGTTCTACAAGCAGAAATATCTGCTATCAAAAAAGCGGCAAACTGGCTAAGGTATCACAGAATATCGAATAGGGATATCTGGTTTTGTACCGACAGTAAAGCTGCCATTATGTCCCTGAAAGGTGTGATCAGCACATCAAATTCAACGGTCACCCTTAAATGGGTGCGGGGACATGGGACTACCTTAGGCAACAATGTTGCTGACGAACTAGCAAAGAAGGGAACTCTGCTTCATGATGGCGCCATTGACGTCTATTGTGGCATTCCCCTCTCTGCATGCGGGCAACGAATAAACCGTGCTCTTTATGACCTGGCCCAGGCCAGATGGTCCGATGAGTCAACTTGTCTGACGGCAAGGACGATCTGGCCCTTACTAGATCAGAAGAGGACGGATTCATTACTTCGGATGCCGAAAACACAACTGCGTGACTTTATATCTACGGTCACTGGGCATTGTCTATTCGGAGCCCATGCAAGAAGAACGGGCCTCCCTTACAACGACTTTTGCAGAAGCTGCCAAGATGAGGAAGAGGAGGAAACGGTCGTTCACCTCCTCTGCCTATGCCCTGCACTGGAATACCAACGACTTCAAAATCTTGGACAACGGTATTTCGGGAGCCTATCTTGTGTTTCACTACTGGAACCAAGAAGAATTAACTCTTTTCTGAGGAGCTGCGGTTGGTTCTCCAACCCACTCCCACTCGGCGAGGCATGAAAACGCTTGTTTGCTGTCTCGGCCAATATGCTATCTTGACACTTTATTTTTCTTAACTTATCTCTCTCTTTTCTTTACCTTTAAAAATCGATATTGGTGGTATGAAAATGTTAGCTTTTCTTGATACTGGATATGCTGTCAATGCTATTACTGAAAAAATTTACTTAACTCTTCCCAACAAACCTGATTTGGTAGAATCCAAATTTTATATGGTCGGTTTTGGTAAAAACAGATACGAAAATATAGTAAGACCAATAGGAAATTTTAACTAATAACTATTGAAGATGAACCGTTTGATTTAACATTTCATGTTGTACCAACCGATAGTGTAGACGTTGACGTTGTTTTGGGGAAACAATTTTGTTTATCAGCTGATATTAGAATTACACCTAGAGGCGTCCAAATACAAAAATTCAATGAATCCAACGAAGAATCGCAATACATGTATAAAATAAATATTGTTAATGACCATAGTTTAGATATTGAGGAAGCTGCAAGTTCAAAACCGAAAAAGTGTGTTACTGAAATGATAAAAAGTTATGAACCACTTAAAACTAAAACCACAACCGTAGAGATGAAAATTATTTTAAAGGACGATTCTCCGATATATTGCGCACCTCGACGACTACCTATTCAAGAACGTTCAATAGTTGACAACCAAGTTGAGCAATGGCTTAAGGAAGGAATAATCGAGCACTCTGACTCTGAATTTTGTAGCCCTGTCGTCTTAGTTAAAAAACAGGATGGAACGCCAAGACTTTGTATAGACTATCGCAAGATAAATAAAATAATTGTAAAAGATCGATTTCCTCTGCCATTAATAGAAGACCAGTTAGACCGATTGCAAGGAGCTAAAGTATTTACAACAATAGACCTGAAAAATGGATTTTTTCATGTCTCAATAGAGAATTCAAGCAGAAAATACACTTCGTTTGTAACACATAGCGGACAATACCAATTTCGAAAGGTTCCGTTCGGTTTATCCAACTCTCCTAGTGTATTTCAAAGACACATCAATGCAATATTTCGAGATTTATCCAGACGAGGCATAGCTATCCCATACATAGACGACATAATTATTCCAGCAAAAGATGAAAATGAAGCCTTAGAATTTCTGCAAATTGTTTTAAAGCTGTGTCAGGAGTATGGTTTAGAACTAAACCTAAAGAAGTGTCATTTTTTAAAGAAACGAATACAGTTTTTGGGATACATAATTGAAAATGAAACAATATCTCCATCGCCAAATAAAATTGAAGCTTTAGTAAAGTACCCCATTCCCCGAAATCTTAAACAGGTAGAAAGTTTTTTAGGGCTTGCCGGATATTTTAGAAAATTTATACCCAATTTCTCCGTTATTGCAAAGCCGTTAACTGATTTAAAAAAGCAGAACCAAAAATTTAATATAAAAGACGAACAACTTAACTCATTTAATAAATTAAAAAACATTATGTGCCAAAAACCAGTTCAAGCTATGAGTTAGAAATTTTAGCTGTTATTGAAGCACTTAAAAAGTTCAAGATCTACCTGCTAGGAACTCATTTTAAACTTGTCACGGATTGTAATGCTTTCACTAAAACTCTGGAAAAACGGGACTTATGTACGAGAGTCGCTCGCTGGATTTTATTGCTTCAGGAGTATAACTACACCGTCGAACATCGTCCAGGCACTCAAATGAAGCACGTTGATGCCTTATCACGTTATCCAATGATGATGATAACTGCCGAAGATAGTGTAATCGAAAAAATTAAGCGATCGCAAAATCAGGATGAAGATCTTCAAACAATAAGGGAAATTTTGAAGGACAAAGAAAGGTATAACGATTATTTCCTAAAAGGCGATATTCTCTATAAACTTGTCGACGACAACGAATTAATAGCAGTTCCGAAAGCCATTCACCGAGATGTTATTCGTATAGCTCATGATAAAGGACATTTTGGAGTTAAAAAGACAAAAGAGTTGATTTGCCGTGATTATTTTATTCCAAAGCTGGATGACAAAATTAAACACCATATAAACAACTGTGTTCCGTGTATCATAATAAACAGAAAGAAGGGTAAGCAGGAAGGCGAATTAAACTCATAGCCGAAGGATGATATTCCTCTACGGACATATCATATTGATTTTCTGGGTCCGCTTGAAACAACGAATAAACAATATAATCACATATTTGCTGTTATTGATGCTTTTACGAAATTTTGTTGGCTTTACCCCACAAAATCTACTACAGCCAAGGACGCCATCACAAGATAAGAATCTCAAGCTGTTATTTTTGGAAACCCAGCGCAGATTATTTCAGATCGTGGGTCGGCGTTCACTTCTGAAGATTTTCGTCGGTATTGCGAAGAAGAAAACATCAAGCACATTACGATAACTACGGGCTTACCTAGAGCCAATGGACAGATAGAAAGACTAAATGGCGTCATAGCCCCTGTTCTGGCGAAGCTTAGCGTTGAAGACCCTACCAAATGGTCTAAATTTGTCGGTAAAGTCCAGCAGGTCATCAATTCTACTTACTGCAGAAGCATAAATACAACACCATTCGAAGTGCTAATTGGTGCGAAGATGCGAACAAGTGAAGACATCCGAATTAAAGAATTGCTTGAAGAAGAGATGATTGCCAATTTCAATGAAAGAAGATCAGAGATGAGAAAAGAAGCCAAACAACAAATTCTTAAAGTTCAGGAAGAAAATAGACACACCTACAATTTGAGGCGTAAATCAGCTAAGCATAATAAAATTAATGACCTAGTTGCTATTAAAAGAACTCAGCTAGGTGGAGGACTGAAGCTTAAGCCGAAATTTCTTGGTCCATGTCGTGTCGTGAAGGTCAAACCATATAATACTTACGATGTTATAAAAGAAGGTGACTCCGAAGGACCGAAACTTACCAGCACGTGTTCTGAATTTATGAAGCCGTGGCCTGAAGATGGTTACTTTCAAGGTGAAATTTTCGAAGACGAGTTCGAGGCGAATCGTTTGCAGAATGGCCGAGATGTGGGAGAGAGAGAATTTGCAAACTAACTATACATCATAACTAAACATCATGCACAATCAACAAGAAGTTAGTTGAAGACGAGACGGCAAACGAAGTGCATCAGAAGACGGAGAAGCAGTGTATTATTATTATTCCTTTTTTTTATTATATTCATATTTACATCTTATTTACTTTTCATATTTTGTTTTTTTTTTTAATAAATACATACTTTTTATAAATATTAAAAGACTACTCTACATATATATATATATATATATATATATATATATATATATATATATATTTAAGTTATAAAAAACATTTAAAACAATTAAAATACTTCATTATGTAATGAGATTCTTTAATATAAGTTTATTAACAAAAAAAAATAAATAAATTACTGTGTAATAAGAACCTTTTAGTATAAGTTCACTAAACGCAACAATTAAAATATTTTCAGAGTATATTATAAGAGTTTGTATATTTTAATTTTTTTGTAAACTAATTTTATTTTTAATAATACTCAAAACTAAAAGGGTGAGGGTGTATTGTGTGTATACTTTTTACCCACACTTTATTTAATAATCATAGGATCATATTTCTTTAAGTATAGTTTATTGACACATTGTTTTTATACAATTTTTATACACAATTTATTTAAGTGATTGTACGCATTTTTGGTTTGTCAGCATAAACATATAGTTTGTTGACACATGAATTTCTGCATTAATACTTTTTCTGATCGTCAGCATAAACACAAAGTTTGTTGAAATAGATACATATGTATATGCTTTTCTTTTGATAGGTATGTATTTTTTTGTTGATTATATTGTATTGATCAATAATGCTGACTTAGATTTAATTTAGTATATAAGCCATGAATTTTGTAAAATAAAAAAGAGAATTAATCTAGAAACGAAACCAAACTGGTATTTTTATTTTAATTCTCAAAAAGAGGCATTTAGATGCTGGTATCAAGCGGCAGAAGTGCTAAGTAAATACTTAAATATTCTTTTTTTTATCTTGCATCATCTGCCACCACAGAGGAAAAACAACAACAGCAGGAAACCAGTGTATTGATGGAATGAGCAGATAGCCCTACTTAGGTCTGAATGTATTGGTGCAAGAAGATTGTACAGTAGGTCTAGAGGTAGACCTGCAAATGAGCTACATCGTGTACTATTTAAAGCAAAGAGGAAAGCCCTCAAACTGGCAATTCGTAACAGTAAAAGGCGACGTTTTGTTAACATTTGTGATGAATAAGAGTGTAATCCTTGGGGATTTGCTTACAAACTGGTGACAAAGAAATTAAAGTTTTTGGTTCCCACAGCGCCTAGATAAGCAACGATTTTGGGAAAGATAGTGGAACATCTCTTCCCGAGACAAGAGATCACAAGTTGGAATACATTTGTTCCCGAAATATATGAACACCCCCCGGTAACCTACAGTGAAATCCAAAACCTAATCGATAAATTTAAGGACAAAAAAGCTCCAGGTCTAGACGGCATTTCTAATGTTGTGCTAAAAGAGGCATTTAAATGTAAACCTGAACAGTTCCTAAATCTGTGCAATAATTGTTTGCGACATGGAATATTTCCCTCGCTGTTTAAAATACAAAGACTTGTGCTATTGATGAAGATGGCAAACCATTAGAGGATCCATCCTCATATCGTCCGCTTTGCATGATTAATACAAGCGGCAACCTATTAGAAAGCATCATACGCAAACGCCTGGAAATATGTGTTGAAGCTGCAGCGGGAAACCAAACAATCAATTTGCTTTTAGAAAATCAAGATCGACTGTGGACGCTATACAGGTAGTGTTAAAAACTGCTTCAGAAGCTATAAAAGGGGAAAAAAATAGGACGAAGAATTGTGTAATGGTGACCCTGGACGTTAAAAATGTTTTTAATACAGCCAATTGGGAAATCATAGTGAGTTGGCTTGCTGGATTAAACATACCACAATACCTCATAGCAATTGTAAAGGATTACTTAAGAACCAGGATACTAATGTACGACACCGATAACGGAATGAAGAAGTATAACGTAACAGGAGGAGTAATGTATGATGGTGTATTAAGGATAACACTTCCTCAAAGAGTTAAAATTGTTGGTTTTGGTGACGATATAGCAATATTATGTATTGCAAGGGAACGGCCCGAAGCCGTAACTATCACTAACGCTAGTATAGAGACCGTTCGGTCCTGGCTCTCATCCGTCGGCTTAAAGTTAGCAGATCACAAAACTGAAGTTGTGTTAATCGGTAGTAGGACGTCTAGAGAGAAAATAAGACTCAATGTTGGTGATTGTTGTATCGAAACTATAGGTCTGCACAAATCCATTTGAACACACAATCAAGACATGGCATATTTTTTAAATGGTATACTGAAGTAAAGTCGCGACCAACAAATACTGTTAAATACTGTAGAAATAAAAAACAAATACTTCGTTGTGTGTATTTGAAAAATATCTTTATGTCTTAATAACAACAAGACGTCTTAAATATTTGACGTCTTGATATTTCAAGACGGTTTAAAACATTTCTAGAGTAAATTGTAGCATTGCAACCACATGTTTCTTGATAGTTAAAGAAACACACAAGAGCAAATTATATTTTTGCTATTTGCGTCTTTTATAAGAAATTTTTTTTTTTTGATCATATTGTTTAGTACTTTTGTCAAATAAAATTGTATTTAGCATTGTAATATAATGCACTACACAGTGGGACAGAATCAAAATATTTTGGAAATAACCTAGTCATTAACGGCTAGGCCGATTGATCCAAAATGACATGAGCATAAAAGAGGAGTATCGGAACTTAAGTTTTGAAGGTGGGTACCATATACCCTCTAGAGGTGGCGCTATGTAGTCTCAAAGTTGGGAACCTCGCACCTGAAAATTTTTTGCAGCTTGCCATTTCTTCAGTTTTATTCTGATCTTTGAAGATTATAGATGGTGTTAAAGTTCTTGTCAATACCTAAAAAATGGTATCTAAATTTTCAAATAATTAATATGATTTAAATGATTTTGGATGAATCGGCTTAGCAGTTTATATATTACAAGGTTATTTCCAAAATATTTTGATTCTGCCCTACTGTGCACTGTTACTTTAATTTTATATTTAAAATTTGTTTAATACAAAAGTATATGCATTAGGTTGGAATGTTGGTATATGGCAGAAAATATTTTTGTTGTATTTTTAGATCAAATACAGAAAAAAAATGTCTTTTTATGTGAGAAGTTAATCTACAAATTTTTATTGTGATAGAAACACATCATGAGGTGCCGCACAAGCCTTGAACATATTTTTTTGCCTTTAAATCTTATAGAGTTATATTTTTTATTTTATTGGTTGCTTTTCATATTTATTGTTATTTTAATTTCATTAAAAACTTTAATACTTAAATGGGATATAAAAACACTCTCTCTGATGCTGCACTACTGGCTGGAGTGGTAGTAAAGGAAATTGCGTTTGCTGTAAATATATGTAATAATCTCTTTTTAGGAATTATTACCACTTTTTAAGTGAGCGAACAGAGTTTTATTCAGGCTTTGACATTTCTGGACAAGCAAATTTAAACAGCTGTTCTAATAGTTTTGCCCCAAAGCGAATTGATATCAGGTGGTGTTGAAAGCCCAGCTGAAGTTTGTTATTTATGTTTTTTCAAAATTTGTTTAATGAACGAAAACAAACACAAAATGTAAATATGAAAAAAAAATTATTTAAAAAGGCCGTCACATATGAATGTATATATGTATGTATGCATGTATGTATGTATGTATGTGTGTATGTATGTATGTATGTATATTAATTTATTAACTATAATGCACATAACATTTTAACAATTTAAATTCGCTGCGGTAGGTTCAGATTCTTTTTAACCGACTTCAAAAAAAAGAAGGAGGTTATCAATTCGTCTGTGTGTTGTTTTTTTTATTTTTTTTGTTTGTTTGTGCCTTCAGAACTAGGTCATTTCTGAACCGATTTTAAAAATTTTTGCGCCATTAGAAAGGTTATGGCTACAGATTGGTCCCATTTTAAAAACAGTTTAAAAATTAAAGGGTGTCCCCATACAACATACATGTTTTTTACCTGTATTAATGAACTTTATAGGTCACCCATTTAAAATTAGAAAAAAGTGCGTATCACTATAGCTCCCAATAACAAAAAGTAATTAAAAAATAAAATTAAAAATTAAAGGGTGACCACATAGGTGACGTAATTTCACCTTTATGGTCATATCTTTTGAACCGTTATAGACAAACACTTGAAAGTTGCACATAATGTTCGTTACTATGTCTGTTATAATAAGTATAAATATTTAAAATTAGAAATTAAAAGGTGTCCCATTAGTTGGTTTATTTTGATATATATATGGTCAAACTTTTGAACCGATATAGACAGACAGTTGAAATTTACAAAGAACTTGTATTGCTAAGTCTGCTAAAATAATAAGTGTAATATATGAATTTGGAAATTAAAGGGTGTCCCAATAGTTAATGTAAAAGTGATATATATGGCCAAACTTTTCAACTGTTATAGATAGACAGTTGAAATTTACAAAGAACCTATATTGCTTAGTCCGCTATTAAAACAAGTATAAAATTTGGATCTATAAATTAAAGGGTGTCCCTATTATTGATGTAATTTGACCATTATGTCCTCATCTTTGGAACCGTTATAGACAAACACTTGAAAAATAGACAGAATGTTCACTACTATGTCTGGCATAACAACAAGTATAAATATTTAAAATTGGAAATTAAAGGGTGTCCCAATAGTTAATGTAATTTGATTTTTTATTTTATCTATCTGTTTTGAAGTCGGTTTTTTTTACAAGAATTATTTTAGTTCTGTTTTTCTTTGTTTTTTTTTAGTAAAACTGAACAAAGCATATCAGGTTTGTTCTATAACTAAAAATAGTTAATGTATTTATTTTTGGTTGTTCGCTGGTCATGCTGCCTGTAGCTCTAGAAACATCGCAGATCGTTTTGACATTTGTTATGGATCGTCACATAAAATTATTGAGCCCCTAAATTATTAGATGTGGGAAAAATAGTTCCATTCAATACTTTTCATAAATGTTGGAAGTTTCTGTTTTGAAAATAAGCGAAGACAGGTATTTTTTACATTATTCATATGAGCAAATTTCATTTGCGCATATGTGCAAGAAATGAAAATTTCCTCATTTGCGCACATTTCTTACACACTTTTGTACAAAGTTAAATATGCACATTTATCATTCATGTGCTGTGAAAGAAAACACTCAACACGCTGTTTCATTCAGAGCAATGATGTGTGTGCAAAAACAAAAAAATATCATTTTATGAAAAAGAAAACACACACACTTGAAAACACACACGATGAAAAACTCACAAGCAAAACAGATGCACGCACATGTGCAGTGAAAATGAGTGAGTAAGAAAATCCCTGTCTGAGAGACAACTCAACTTTCACACAACCAAACTCTTTTTTAGTATTATGAAACAGTGTTGGGATCTGACAATGTTTAAAATGTACTGTACCAATGAAGAAATTGTACCAAATAAGCGTCAATTGTTCCGAAATTAGGCGTTAAGGAAAATAAACAAACAAGTATACATGCAGTAGCTCGACATTAAAATAGGACAAATCAAAACTGTTATACTAGGGTATTTTAAAGTAATGATATTTAACCTTGATTTTCTGTTTTTGTGATGCTGATTTAGTAAAAATTATTTTGCCTATTTCATAAGCAAAGGCTATGACTGGAGTTATTTTTAGGAATATACAGATGAAATTTGAAGTCAAGCTTAAGTTCGTTTTATTTACTCTAAGAAAGAATAATTTTAATTACAAATTAGGTGGTTAATATTACAGAACAATTGGGAAATTTAATTTCAGACACCAGTAGAATGGAATGCATTTTCTAGACAGCTAGGTCCGTCATCAGCACTCTTCGTATCTATCAACTTTGGGTAGTTTTAAAATCATCTATTTATCCAATCAAATACTGATAAAGGAATACTAAAAAAATCGCATTCAATCATGTATTGTCAGTTAGTGAGAACGAAGTCTACCACTACCTAAAGCTTCCCTATTGTTTAATATTTTTACTTTTTATTAAACAAGTGCTATTCAAATATTCAAAACTTTTAGACTAATTGAAGAGTCGTCTACTTATTAAAAAAGACCTTACGACATCTCACTTGAATAAATGGAAAAATATATCAGCCGAATACTGCCGAAAACTAATTGAGGCGATGGAAGGACGTTCAAATTGCGTACTTCAACAAAAAGGCCTTGCAAACTTTATTACCTTTTTTCTATACATTAAAGGGTTATAAAAGAAAGTAATAAAAAGAATGTTGCAATTTAGTTAGTTCTAGACAGGGTTGGAGAATTATGAAATTAAAAAAGTTTATTATTGTAAGAAAAATTAGAAAAAAATATATTGATTAAATAAAAAAAATTTATCGAGTAAATTTTATAAGAAATTGTACCAAGAAAGCATTAAGTGTACCACTGATGTGTCGTTTGTACCAAACTTGGTACAATTGTATCAAAACATATCCCAACACTGTTATGAAATACAACTGCTTTTTGGTTGAAATTTTTATGGCGTTACCAACTTAAAGTATCAAATTTGACAGAAGAAAGACAACTATATAAAAATTTGCGACAAGACTAAAGTGTTTTATGTGTTTTACTACAAATAAAATAATTTAAAATGGATATAAATATAGATTTATTTTATGAACACGAGTCGGAAGAAGTTTATATAGATGCTGTATGTAAAAAAAGAAATCGTGATGTGTCAACCTCCTTGAACTGTAAAGTAAGAAAAATAATTAAGTTTAAAATGAGTAATAAGTACAAAATTAAAGTAATTTTTTATAGGTTTATGAGTTATTTTTAACTGAGCAAAGAAGCGTGTAGCTATTTGCTGAATGATATAAAAGACCACTTCAAGAAATACATATGTGCGTGTGACACAGAGACTGACAAAAAGTACTTATTAAATAAATGTAGTTAAGTATTTACACATATTTTTGTGAAATAAGTATGGGTGTACTCAATACTTATAACAAACATTATTTATACACAACGAACTTAAAAATGTAAACGTAATGCATGTATGAGTACAACTGGTTGTAGGTAGATAATGTGATGGGTATCTGTCATACCCATATTTATAACTACCTAATACATACAAGTATGGAAAAGTAGTTATAATACTAGTATACTTATAAGTAAAACAACTACTTTTAGGAATTGTGTGTATAAAAAGTGTATGATGTTTGGCAATATTTTGCATATAACCGAACATTGGTTAAGTATGGAAAACCAAAATAAGTTTTATATTATGATGATGGAATGAATGAAAGTATTTTTAAATTGTGAAATAATTAATACATATAGTTACATATATTTATAAAATACTCTAAGTATACTTACTTGTATTTATTCCTACTCTGTATTTACAAGTATGGGTATAGCAATACTTTATCCAACTTTTACTTATACTTAGTTGTATTGCGAAAAATAATGAACAAGTATGCGAACACATATTCTGTCTATACTTGTAGTTATTTAAGTTGAAATTGATATGAGTATGTGTGTATGGTATGTTGTTTGAGCTGTAGCTATACACATTTATACAAGTTTTGCCTCAAATACTTAATAAGTACTAAAAATGATACTTTTGTCATTCTCTGGTGCGGCAGCTAAACCACCGGTGTGAAATTAGATGCAGTGCTTAGATTTTTGCTAATAGGAGTTACCAAAAATGCAGTGCCAACGATTCCAATATACCTAGTACTAGCTCAATCTACAATGAAGAACAAATTTGCTGGATCCAAATTGCGGCTTGCCTCGTCCATTATCGGGATGCATTTCCATCAGTTCTACAAGTTTTTCAAACTGTTTTTTGTTGTAATGTAGTGTTTTTCTATAAATTTGTTGGAAATCTGTGATTAATACAGAACTTGTAGACAATTTAAAAAACTTTACTTATCCGCTTTCCATTTGTTGTAAATAATCTAATTGAGAAAACTGCTACTGATGAGTTGTAATTTTTTGATGGTTTTGTTAACCGCACTAACACTAAGTTGTAAACGGTGATACCACAACAAAGTTGTAACAATGTAAGTTCAACTTTAAATTTTTTGACAGGTTGAGTTCTGATTGATAATACCAAATTGCAAAATTTCAACTGAAGTAGAGTTGAGTTGTAAACCGTAATAGGGGCCTTAATTTCTACAACGCAGAGTGTTTTGGCAATATGATTACATTAAAAACACAGTTAATCGGGCAAATGTTAGTTTTTGTTTCTACTTACTATTTCAGCAACATATGTACATACTATTTTACGTTTCTTTTTTTTATTTAACACATTTAGGTTTACATATTGAAAAATAGTTAACGTTTTTTTTATGTTCTCTGTGTCATCATCTTTCTGTAACTTAGTGTTAAACAAAATGCTGAAATTAAGCGAACATAAAGGTTACAGTTGTGGTTTTTTGCCAAATGTTCGGTTTGAAAAATAAGTCACTGAAATTAATTTATCGCCACTACAAACAATTGTTGTTGTTAAACCAACATGTAACGTGTAATTTTGCCTTTTCAGTGAAATCTAAGCCAAATCGGTTATGTGGAAAGACACCCAACCAGAGAATATTTCAAAAGAAGCATGTGTTGTTGCTTTTGCACTAAAGAAAATCTATGCATTGTATACGGTCAAATTACTTATTTTATAACATAACTAGCTGTGCCATGCCTGGATAAAATTCTAAAATTTATATAAATTTCTAGAAATTATTGTAAAGCTATGTAAAAGCTGTTTAAAATATACATATTAATAACAATGTATTTATACAAAGTAAAAATACAAATCAAAAACAAATTTTATTCAATTAGCCATGTATTTGGCAGTAATTATTTCATATTTTTCATTATTATAAAACAGTGCCATCTACTGCGCAACTGTGTTTAAAATATCTCGCTTTCAATTAAAATTTTGTCATTATTTTAAAACAGGGCAATATGCTGGGCAACCGTGTTTAAAATGTACCGCTCTAAAAAAATAAAAGATGCCCTAATGTATGCAGTACCTTTAAATCGGTAAAAAAAATCGGCGTTCTTTTACTGCTTATTCTTCAGGATACTAAGGTACCTTCTCACAAAATTTTGTTAAAATCCATCCAGTAGTTGTTAAACTATGCGAACACACACAGAAAGACAGGAAATAATTTACTGTTTTATTATGTCTATAGATTATATATGTATGTATAAGAATAAATGTATGACATATTGAATGTGTGCATATAAATATAAAAAATAAATAAATTTCCCCCCAACAAATAAATTGCATTTTTATTATAAAACGTTATGGGTAATTAGCAAAATATTAAATAATTAATGTTTAAATTCCCAAAAATTTTATATATAACTAAATATGCAACTGTTTGTGCAAACCTTTGGCAACACTTGTTATTTTTCGATTCTCTTGCGAGAACAAAATTAACTTGTGTATGCATTTCATTCCACCTTACGTCTGCATTAAATGATGGCAAAAAATCATCCAATTGTAGAAGGGCAGTAAGGAAAAATATAACCAAACCACGTTTTTTTGTTGGTGTTTTGTTAAAGCTTTAATATTCTGTAATATTATTCTATTAACATACATACATATATGTAAACTTCTCAGTGTGTTTTGTAGAATTTTATTACTTATAGAGTATTTTTGGCTTCTCTAAAATTAGGAAAAATGTTTCCTGATGATCTGACCAGTAATTAATACGTATTATATATTATTTATATATTAATATGAATTGATGTTTAAAATGTATTTTTTTTTTGTAATTTTAAATTATTTTTACAAATTTCTTTTTTTAGTATAATGATAATAACTGCTATGATGAAAAGAAAGAAAATTAGTTGCCTATATAAACTTCTTATCATGCACAGTGGGGAAGAATCGAAATATTTTGAAAATAACCAAGTCATTTATAAACGGCTAGGCCGATTGATCCAAAATGACATGAGGATAGCAGAGGAGTATTTGAACTTAAGTTTTAAAGGTGGGTAGTATACACCCTCCAGCGTGACGCTATGTGGTCTCAAATTTGGGAACCTAGCACCTGGAAATTCTTTTACAGCTTGCCATTTCTTCAGTTTTATTCTGATTTAAAAAATTATACATGGTCTTAAAGGTCTTGTCAATACCTATAAACTGGTATCTAAATTTGCAGATATTAGTTCGAAATGATTGAGTTACAAGCATTTTATAAAAATTAAATTTTTGATTTTTCGCTACCCTGGTGCAGCTTTTTCAAAATATTGAGTACAATTTTTACCTAAGTTTTTTTTTATAGTAGTTAGCGAGCCAAATTCTAAAAATTTTTGATAAATTTGAAGATTGTATATTTACTGAGTTAAAAACTAGACGATTTTCAATTAAAAAATTCAAAATTATTGCATTTTTGTGTACTTTAACCCAAAAAAGAACGTTAACGTATTTTTTTCATAGAAATTTTTTTAAGGAATATTAAAAAATTTTACATTTTTGTGTAAGCTAACTATATGTGTGTACGCTTAAAAAATTTCATATAATATTGATCATGCTTGTAGCAGATGGAGGTCACACAATATTTTACATCGAAATTTTGATTTTAGCCTATATATTCTAAAATGCCAAAGCTGGGATCGAAAAAAGAAGACTGCAGTAATAAAGCTATATATGCCCTTAATTGTTTCTGAAAATATTTTATGCGCCCTAGTCCGTATGTAGACTTTATGGGCAAAGAAGCAAAAATGTCAATTTTGGGATTTTTGGTCTTTACTTTGGGATTTGTGGAATTTCCTTTTTCTTAATATTGCAGATTTTTTATTCATTTTACTTCATCTACAACACATACACAGAAAATTTTATTTGATTTGATTAATTAATAAAAATTTAATTGCATATTTAAATTTGTCCGTTTTTACCATAATTTTTCCAAAATGACAGATATCAGCAACAAATTTAAACAAATTTTTGTAATATTTATTTTTTTTATATAATATATAAAAAAAATAAATATAATAAATATATTATATGAATATAAATGGTGCAATTTCCTACATAAAAAAAAGATTCATCTCAATATCATTTTTACGTTCAAAACTATGTGCTTTTAAATATGAGTATTCATTCCTATATTTATAACGCTTTTATCAGTTTATGTGAACGAAAAATTTTAATATGTTTCATTTTGCTGACACTTGTTAGGTGAAATTTATTTATTCACAGTATTGTATATTTTGTCTTTTAGTGGATGAAAATTTTCAATACAAAATAAATAATTAAAATTAGTATTCCATCTAACGTTTTTCGTACATAAATATACAAAATTTATTTTAAAGTCAATGCTATTTACGTAAAAATCAATTCACTGTCGGACCGCCCTTTAATTTTATTATTTATTATAGCGGCCATGGCAACTTTCTTTCTATAAATATATCATATACGATTAAAAAAAAGGTGCCTATACATGAAAAACATATCACTGTCGGAACACCCTTTAATTTTCAGCAATTGTCATATCGGCCGTGGCAACACATCTTCTGTACAAAATTTCAAGAGTCTACCTATTACGGTTCAAGAAATAAGGCGTTATTAATTTTTATTGGTTTTTTATAGGGTTTAATAAATATTTAGGTTCCATTTTGTATACTTGTTTATAAAGCGAACATAGTTGTATTACTGTATGCAAAGAAATAAAGACATATCGAAATAACACGTCACTTTCGGAACACCCTATAAATTTTAGTATTTGTTGCTATAGCGGCGACAGTTATACATCTTCTTTGAAAATTTCAAGAGTCTACTTATTATGGTTGCAGAGATAAAAGGCGCAGACAGACAGACGGACATTGTAGCGAAAACAATAGGGTTACGCTTTTACCGTTTGGGTACGGAACCCTAAAAAATATGTTGTTTTACAAAACGTTTTTTACAACTATGTATGTCTGTGCATTTTAGGTGCTGTGGGAAAATTTTTTTAAAAACCAACACATACAAATTTATCTACCAATACATTTTTAGATTTAGGTTTTTTGACAAAGGTCTTAGGTTTTGACTGTTAAGTTGGTCCTCTCTGTACCCTATGACTGGCATGCTACTGATTAAAAATAATTATATGTTTTGTTCTCTTTGTGAAAGTTTTGTTGGGACTGTGGGTATGTTCACAGACACTCAGGGTTTTCTGTGGGTGCCTTTGGTTATGTGCAAGGAATATTTAATAAGGTGATAGCGTAAGGGAGAGGAAATTTCAGCAAAAAATTTTTTGAATTTTTTTTATATGGATTTTAACAGTAATATCTATGTTATTCTCTCTTAAAATACCTGATTAATGTCAAACTCCATATAAAAATAATCGAAAAAATTTCTCTTTAATATTAGCTCCGCCTTGTGCAGTCACCTGGTTAAATATGCCTTGGTTATGTGCGTTTAGCGTAACAAAGAACTCATTGTTATTGTAAATGTAGGAAAATAATTCATTGAATCGTCCAATGCAGTGGTGACCAAACACTTACTATCACATTGTTTGCTTGTGTTTGCTTGCAACACCAGCAACCCTTTTGATATTCCCAACAAAATAGTCTATGATATTCCCTGTTGAAATGTACACAAAGCATCGCGTATAGTATATAAGTTTAGGAAATCAGAATATGTGCACCACTGATCTAATGTATTGCCACGTTTTTATGTCACCTTCATTTAATGTTTTTTAATATTTTATTAAAATTTTCTAGTCATTTTCCACTGGTTGTTTATATGAGAAATTTCATTCTTATTAGTTAGATCTGTGTAAAAAATATTGAAAACTTATATAAATTTACCTTAAGTATTCTGGTTGCTTGTGTCCTCCTTAGATTTCAAAAGACCCTCTGTAACTTCCTAAGATGTTCTATATTTACTCTAGCAAATCAAATGAACCCAGTAAAAAAATAGTGAATGTGTTCAAAAGGAAATGGTGATTCCATGATTTCCTAAGCACTTATTTACTCGAATACATTTTTAATGTCATTTCTAACTCTAATAAAATGATATGACTTGGAGTACTTAAAAATACATTCAATTTTTCTAGTAAATCATGTGTACATTAGAGCACCCATGAAATGTATGGGATTTGTAAAAGTTTTATTTTTTGCACTCCCCGCACATTTTCGGTTATCTGGATATTAAAAACTGAGATGTGTATTAAAATTTAATTTCTAAAATGTAAACCGGCCAGGCCCCTCACATTTAAGTGGTATTTTTTTTTTCATAAATTGTT
Organism: Phasia obesa; assembly: GCA_949628195.1. Lineage (NCBI taxonomy): Eukaryota > Metazoa > Arthropoda > Insecta > Diptera > Tachinidae > Phasia > Phasia obesa. Next base: position 52,229,744 of record OX451218.1, on the reverse strand, counting down.
TATTGTATCTGCAATATTTTTGAACTAACAATAATTACTCGTATCTTAAGTCTAAAATAAAATATTCTTTTTAAGTCCAGCCAGTGCAAGACAAAAATAATGTTTGTTTCACGGATTTTGCAATCATTTGCGGGTCATCCCTCTAATGTACGGCCAAGAAAAGCAGTATCTCTTCTTTTTAGTTGAATGTAACCAGGTTCATTTAGCATGTTACGCGCCAAAGGGTTTGTATGAGATTCAAGCCTCTTTAGATATGTGACTGCATGTTTCGCTATTTCTGCTTTAACTGATGGCATGTTTAGGTCTTTGTGGATGTTCGAATTTTTTATATACCAGGGAGCAGATGTAATAATACGTAAAATCTTATTTTGGCGCCTTTGAATTTTTTCTACATTGCTAGCTGAGGCAGTGCCCCATAACTGAATCCCATAACACCAAATTGGTTTGAGGATCGACTTGTACAGTAGTAGTTTACAATCTAAGCTCAGGGTGGAGTTTCTGCCAATAAGCCAATTTAGTTGTACTGCTTTTAGTTTCATTTGTGTTAACTCGAAGTCAATCTGGCTTTTATAAGTAAGGCGACGGTCAAGATGTATACCCAGATATTCAACGCCTGAAAGCTGTGGTATCATTTGGTTATTTATGCGAACAGGAGGGCATGACTCCCTACGCAGTGTGAAAGTTATGTGAGTACATTTTTGCTCATTCACTGTTATTCTCCATTTTTCTAACCATTTTTGCAAATTGAGTATGTGGTCTTGTAAAAGTTTTGTTGCTTCTTGGGCACTTTCATGAATTCTTAAAAAAGCTGTGTCATCTGCAAAAGTTGATGTGTGGACTAGGGTGCTAATTGGCATATCTGATGTGTACAGTAAATATAAAATTGGTCCCAAAATACTACTTTGGCGAACTCCGGCTTCAATGAGCTGTGGCGAGCTTTAAAAGTGAACTTCTTTTAGTAAAAACTTCAGCTTTAGCTTAAATATTAGGCCTTCGTGCCAAACCTTATCGAATGCTTGAGAAACGTCGATAAAGAGTATTTTTTTTCTTCAAATGTCGTTTTAATTACATTTACTAATTTGTGTGTTTGTTGGATCGTACTATATTGTTTTCTGAAGCCGAATTGATGGTTCGGAATGCGTCCTTTCGCGCTAAGAATTGGATTCAGCTTAGTTATTAATATTCTCTCAAACAACTTTGACATGTTTGATAAAAGGCTTATAGGTCTGTATGATTCTACTTTTGTGTGGTCTTTTCCTGGTTTAGGAATCATAGTAATCAAGGAAACTTTCCACTCTGTGGGAAAGTACTCAAGACGTAAGATGGCATTAAAAACAAACAGAATAATTCTGCGACCTATAAGGGGCAACTCAACTAACATTTTGTTACTTGTTTTATCAACCTTTTTCGGTATCATTTCTTGCCCAGACTCCACAAGAAGTTCGCAAGGGGGGCTTACGTACATCTACACACGTACACGACATCTACAAAGTAAATTTGATTGTATCTAGCTGATTGTCGGGTTACTGTTGCATGTTGGGCAGCTGATTTGAGGATTTGATCAAAATTAATAAGACTTTGTTTCACGTCTTCTGGTTTTCTCAGCGGTATATTTTCCGAACAGTGAGTACTGAGATATTTTCTATATTTTAATCAATTAATGCTTGTGCTAGTTGTTGGTGACACAATATTTTGCTGGTTCCATATATAGACTATTGTGGGTGAATGATCTGAGGATAATTCGAGTGACGCTTCAACCTTAATCATAATAAGTTGTATTGAACGTAATTCAGCTAATATATTATCGTAAATTATACTGCCTTAAACAAACAAAATATAATTTTACAGAAGAAGAAAAAAACTTTGTAAAATGAAAACTAAACTATACCATACGTCTCTTTGTTTTTTGTTAATAAAAGCGAAGAAGTGTGAAAAATCAATCAAAAAGTCGTTTTTGATTTTTTGAATAGTTACGCCTTACAAGGCAGTAATTTATGATAATCTTAAATTGTTTTTTTCATTATATAGAATACAAATTTATGGTGAGTCAATGGAGAATTCAGTTAATGAACAAAATTGTAGTAACACTTTTGTCTATTTAGATTTTTATTCATCCATTAACACTACTATTTGTCAATACTTATTTTGTTTTTTAAATTTATTGTCGAAAAACTCACAATTTAGCAGGTAAAAGAATTTCAACGAATGTAGCAAATCTAGTTGGGTTATTACTTCAAAAAAAGTTTGCATGTAAAAACAGAAATGTCTTGCATCCAAATGCAAAGAAATTTTTTTAAACATATGCTAAAAACTGTTTACCTGTACTTTCAACATACAGACTTTAAACTTTTTTCATTAACAATGAATTTGTTATAAAACTCTTTCACAAAAAAATATATATTTTGTTAAGTACTTCTGTATATGACATTATTTTAAAAAATACTTGAAATTGTTATTTTATTATACTGTCCACTAATTTTGTTAAGTATTAGGTATAATAATCTTAAAATAATAATTATTTTTTCTAAAAATTGAACTATCTATGTAGATACATACTGTGTGTATGTATGCTTCACCGCATAACTAGAATTATAAATAAAGATTTTGTATTTCCTAATACGATTTTTCACCCTTTTTTAAATACACAAGATCATTTAAATTAAACCTAAAACTTAAACAGAAAATGGACAAACGCTAAAGATTACTTATCAAAATTTTTATTTACTCCACATAAAAATGACCAAAAACTTAAATCTTCTTTAGCATTCTTTTCAAATATCGCTTCTGTTGAACGTAAACTAGAAATGAAAATTCAATGACCTCCTAAAATGTGTATTTTTCATAATGTGTAAAATATTTCGGTAACTCTTAGCATGTTTCTACATTTATAAATATGTCTGTCTGCTGTGTTCAGCTTCTCTATTTCTTTCATATACATGAGATTGTACATTGCACTAAACCTTAATATTAATATCACGCTTATCAATATGTCAATCCAGCTGCAAGAATTTATTACTCTTAAAAAATTTCCTTATCCCACACAAGCACTTGTTTAGTTTGTTTTGTCCTAAATTTAAATTTTTTTTTTAATTTTTCATAATTAAGAATATTACCACACGCTCAAAAGCACAACCAATCTCCACACTTGAAAATGTAATTTCATTTCTGTCCGTCCGCAACCCATGTCAACTAACACTTCATATTTAAGCAATTAGCTGCAAGAATTTATTACTCTTAAAAAAATATCCTTATCCCACACAAGCACTTCTTTAGTTTGTTTTCCCCTAAATTTAAGAATTTTTTAAAATATTCATAATTAATAACATTACCACACGCTCAAAAACACAGCTAATCTCCACACTTGAAAATGCACTTTCATTTCTGTCTGTCCACTTCTTAGTCTCTATCTACACAGTGCATTATTAAAAATAGCGATAACGCTTTTCCCACCAAATGACCTACATTCTTTCCACACACATAAGATCATTACACTCATAATTTCTTACTATTTACTCAATATCTCCCCCTTCACAAATATATCTTATCAATATGTCAACCTATTTCTTCTCACACTTTCATCTTTTATTACCCTCCCACTAATTTATTGCTTTTTAATGACCCTTAACTTTGACTTTTATTACCGTCCCACTAATTGTTTGTTTTTTAATGATTTTCATGGGTTTTGGTCCAATTTAATGGCTTTTGCTCCAATTTAATGGCTTTTGCTCCAATTTAATGTCTTTTGATCCAAATTCAATGTATTTAGGTTGGGAGAGAACTCATACCCGCAGTCCCTATATACTGCAATAAAATAATATAGACGTTTTAAATTGAACATTGAAAATTGGTTATCAAAAATCAGTTAAATATACATAAATAGTTATTGAACACTAAAAATTAAAATGTTTTAATTAAACGCTCCTTTCTATGTAAATTTCTACAAACTACAAAATTTAGCAAATCCAAGAAGAAATTGTTCTGATTTAATAGTTAATTTGATTAAACTCAACTATGGGTTAATTAGCTTTAGTGCACTTTATTCAAATACAATAAAAATCGGTGACTTTACATATGTTAACTTTTTATTTCCTTCTTCAATAGAACAATTGTATATCTGCACAATTAAGTATTTTCAATAAAAAAACAATGTTTGAATTATTGACTAATATAAATTACCCTAAAATTTAATTTAATTTGTACTTAAAAATTAGTTTTCTTTTTATTTTTAATATATTTATCGCATTGACCTGTACAATAAAGACATCGAACTGTCTCGCTCCATTTCGTTGACTACTTGCTTTATGTCGTCCTGGACGAAGATGCCGTTTGGTTACACTTGATAAATTTTTCGTAACTTTTGGTATATAACACAAAATAAAGTAAGGGTCAATTTTTGACTTTGTAATTAAATGTCACTTATCGTTAACCCTTTCGCTAGATATTTTTTTAGGATGGCTAAAAATATCATTCCTTCCATTATTTAATATTTTTGGCTGTAAAAACAATATGTGTTTTTCAGACTGTTTTTGTTTAGTTTTTCTTTTTATATAAAAAGTGGTGTAATTAAAAAAAATTCATACAATAATAAAAATATAATTCAATTAAAAATACATGTTTTTTTAATTTTTTTTTATATTAATTCATATATGTATAATGATACAATTACAGAGCGAACTCGATTTAAAGGGTGTTCCAGTAGTAACGTGATTGGCATGTATGTAGCCTAAGTTTTGAGCCCTGTGGCCGCTATAGCAAAAAATACTAAAACTTATAGTGTGTTCGGAAAGTAACGTGTGATTCGCGTTTATGTTTTATTTCTTGAACTGTAGGAGGCAACCATTGAAAATTTGCAGATATTAATTAAAACTATGTTCACTTTATAAACCAGTATACAAAATTAAATCAAAAAATTAAAGGGTGTTTCGATAGTAACGTGATTTGCATGTATATGGCGTTTTGAACGATAATAGGTAGACTCCTGAAATTTATGCAGGAGGTGTATTACTCTGGCTACTATAACAAATAGTAAAAAAGGGTGTTACAACAGTGACGTGATGTGCATGAATATGGCCTAATTTGTTAACCATAATAGGTACGCTCTTGAATGATGTTGCATTACTATAAACCCTATAAAAACAGTAAAAATTAAGAGGTTTTCCAAACGTAACGTAATTTGCATTTATAATGCCTTATTTTTTGAACCGTAATAAGTATGTAGACTCTCAAAACTTGTACAGAAGATGTTTTGCCACGGCCTCTGTGACAATTACTATAATTAAATTTTTTAGGTTTATTTTTTTTTAACCCTAATAGGAAGGATCGTGATATTTTAATTAAAACTGTATTAACATAACCACTATAGCAATAAATATAAATAATAAAAATTAAACTATTTTGCCCAATTTTTGAACCGGAAAGAGTAAATACGCAGAAAAATTATAGGGTGTTTCGATAATTACACGATTTTGCATATATAACCTTATATTTGAACAGTGATAGGCTGACACTTAAAATTTATACAGATTATATTTTACAATATCTATTGTAGCAACAAGTACAAAAAAATAAATTTGTTAAAAGTAAACGGTTGTTTCCTAAATGTTGCGAATTTGAGTAATTTGGCATTTTCTTTTATAGGCAGATACTTGATATTTACTCAGGGTATTTAGTCCTATGATGTAGTATAAAAAATAATTAAAAATTAAAGGGGGCCCCATAAGACATGACAAAATTAACAACTTGAATTTTTAAAGTTATAGTGAACATAGTGCGGAACCCTATGTGTGTAAGTCTAACTCGCACTCGACTAATTTATTTTACAGATGTACACTCACTGTTCATTTATGTATGAATGTGTACATTTTATTTTTTAGCTGTTTCTTCTCATACATGTGTGAGAGACTACAAACATTTTTTTGTGTTTTAATATGCGAATGCAATAATTTATTTTTTTTTCTTTCTGTTCAAAAGTAAATAAATGACAACATATTTTGTTTTTCATATTTGGGTGTTCATAGTTGAGTACATACAATTTTGATAATTTTTCATAAATAAAAAGATCGGTGAAAAATTTGCGATAAGCATTCACGTACACAAATTTTTTTTTTCATAATTTGTTTATTGTATCTTCAATATTTTTGAACTAACAATAATTACTCGTATCTTAAGTCTAAAATAAAATATTCTTTTTAAGTCTAGCCAGTGCAAGACAAAAATAATGTTTGTTTCACGGATTTTGCAATCATTTGCGGGTCATCCCTCTAATGTACGGCCAAGAAAAGCAGTATCTCTTCTTTTTAGTTGAATGTAACCAGGTTCATTTAGCATGTTACGCGCCAAAGGGTTTGGATGAGATTCAAGCCTCTTTAGATATGTGACTGCATGTTTCGCTATTTCTGCTTTAACTGATGGCATGTTTAGGTCTTTGTGGATGTTCGAATTTTTTATATATCAGGGAGCAGATGTAATAATTCGTAAAATCTTATTTTGGCGCCTTTGAATTTTTTCTACATTGCTACCTGAGGCAGTGCCCCATAACTGAATCCCATAACACCAAATTGGTTTGAGGATCGACTTGTACAGTAGTAGTTTACAAGCTAAGCTCAGGGTGGAGTTTCTGCCAATAAGCCAATTTAGTTGTACTGCTTTTAGTTTCATTTGTGTTAACTCGAAGTCAATGTGGCTTTTCCAAGTAAGGCGACGGTCAAGATGTATACCGAGGTATTCAACGTCTGAAAGCTGTGGTATCATTTGGTTATTTATGAGAATAGGAGGGCATGAGTCCCTACGCAGTGTGAAAGTTATGTGAGTACATTTTTGCTCATTCGCTTTTATTCTCCATTTTTCTAGCCATTTTTCCAAATTGAGTAAAGTTGTGATGCTTCTTGGGCACTTTCATTAATACTTAAAAAAGCTGTGTCATCTGCAAAAGTTGATGTGTGGACTAGGGTGCTAATTGGCATATCTGATGTGTACAGTAAATATAAAATTGGTCCCAAAATACTACATTGGCGAACTCCGGCTTCAATGAGCTGTGGCGAGCTTCAAAAGTGAACTTCTTTTAGTAAAAAGTTGCTATTCGTTAAATAATCTTTTAAGAGCTTATACAAGTTTTCGGGCAAGTTCAGCTTTAGCTTAAATATTAGGCCTTCGTGCCAAACCTTATCGAATGCTTGAGAAACGTCGATAAAGAGCGCAGAACAGTATTTTTTCTTCAAATGTCGTTTTAATTACATTTACTAATTTGTGTGTTTGTTGGATCGTGCTATGTTGTTTTCTGAAGCCGAATTGATGGTTCGGAATGCATCCTTTCGCGCTAAGAATTGGATTCAGCTTAGTTATTAATATTCTCTCAAACAACTTTGACATGTTTGATAAAAGGCTTATAGGTCTGTATGATTCTACTTTTGTGTGGTCTTTTCCTGGTTTAGGAATCATAGTAATCAAGGAAACTTTCCACTCTGTGGGAAAGTACTCAAGACGTAAGATGGCATTAAAAACAAACAGAATAATTCTGCGACCTATACGGGGCAACTCAACTAACTTCTTGTTACTTGTTTTATCAACGCCAGGAACTTTTTTGGTGTTTAAATCTGCTATTGCCCTTTCAATATCGCTAAATTCAAATCTTAGAGGTACTACGGCACTAGTCTCTACTGATGGCAACTCAGCTATATCAGTACATACATTTGGGGTGAAAACCTTCTTCAAATGTCCAACAAACAAATTGGCTTTTTCGGTATCATTCCTTGCCCAGTCTCCACAAGAAGTTCGTAAGGGAGGCTTACGTACGACCGGTCTTTTAAGGTTCCTACATGCACGCCATAATGAATAATCTGATTGTGCAGTTGCGTCGAGGTCTTCCAACTTTTCAGAGATGCTACTCTTCGAGATTCTAGCAGCTGTCTTAGCCGTTTCGTGCAATCTTTAAGTTTAGCTTTGAGTTGAGGACATCTGTGTGCTTGCCACTCTCTTCTAATTTTTCTTTTTTCAGCCAAGAGCCGCTCGACAGCTACAAAATAAAATTGATTGTATCTAGCTGGTTGTCTGGTTTCTGTCACATGTTGGGCAGCTGATTTAAGGTTTTGATCAAAATAAATTAGACTCTGGTCCACATCTTCTGGTGTTCTTAGCGGTATGTTTTCCGAACAATGAGTACTGAGATACTTTCTATATTTCAACCAATTAATGCTTGTGCAAGTTGTTGGCGACACAATATTTTGCTGATTCCATATATAGACAATAGTGGGTGAATGATCTGAGGATAATTCGAGTGACGCTTCAACCTTAATCATTTATCTCGAAATACCTTTAGTCACGCCAAAATCAATAACATCAGGTATTTTTTGTCGATCAGTAGGCCAATAGGTGGGTTGTCCACTTGATATCACATTCAGACGCATTTTTGAAATAGTGTCAAATAAAACACGACCTTTTGGAGTTATTAGGCGTGATCCCCAAAACGTATGTTTAGCGTTGTAGTCGCCTGATGCTATGAAACAGGGACCTAGTGATTTGAAAAAGTCGATATATTGACTCTCTGATATTTGAAATCTAGGAAGTGAATAAATCGAAGAAATAACAAAGTTTTGATGATATTCTTCAATACAGATGTTTGTTGCTTGAAGGTAGTCCTCACAAAAATCACACAGTAAATGATGTTTAATTCAAGCCTTTATTAGTATTGCTGAACCACCACATGCTCTGCCACGGGGGTCTATAGTGTCATATAATATATAGCCATTGATTTTAAAAAAGCTATTTGTTGTTAAATGAGTCTCTGAAACCATCATGACATCAATTTGTTGGTTCTTCAAGAAGTACTCGAGTTCATTTTTGTGTTGGCGAATATGTATGTATGTATTTCGTAATGTGCAACTGCCGACGCATATTGGGTTGAAATTGCTAAAAACGGCTCTTAATTCAGACGATAGAGGTAGCACTTATTTTTTCGTTTCGTAGTATTAAGTGAGTCATTACTACTTAAAATGATTCATTAAAAAAAAATGCCAGGGTGTTCGTTTGTCAGCTAGTATGAATATTTAAATTTAAAGATAAATAAATGAAATTTGCGCAATTTGGCCTTTTTTCGTTAGTAACTCAACATACAAAAATTCAACGAAATCGGTGAATGATTTCGTATAGCCCCCATACAAAATTTTCCCGGAAATAGGCCATACTAATCTTTATTTATTAAAAAGTTTGTATTAATATAAATTTTATGTTTAATACTATTAGCCTTCATATTCGCTGTCACAAAAATAAATATCATCGGAATTATTTTCTTCAGAAATTTCAGGTAATAATAGAAAATATCTTCATTGGACTTTTCAAGACTGCATTTCCGTGAAAAATGTTCTCTGTATGATTTAAAATCTTTATTACGAGCTTTCTCCGATAACTGACCAATAGGTAACAATGCATGAGTAATAATCTGCGGTCCATGTATTAAAAATTTATTTAAAGTGGGAGACATGTTATACCATGGGTATTTTTCAACAAAGTATTTTGCAGTTGATAGAGCAAATTTTCTAAATTTTTTAACATTAATCTGATGACCGCACGATACAGCAACTAATATAGTATGTAACTTTTTGATTAGTTCAACGTCGATTTTTGTAATTTCCGCAGAAACTTCGGGATTTTGAAAAAAACATCTGGCTGTATTACCGTCATTTGAATTTCCAAATCCTGGTTTTAGTTGGTCAACTATAACTCCGGTTTTTTGACTGAACTCGATCTGTATTTTTGATCTGGTTTCATTCACTATTTCAAAACTACATGGATATGTACACACTTACATACATACATGATTAATGCAGTGAGTGCGTTGCTAATCATAAACGAATTTTTCTTTGCTGTTGAAATAGAAAACAATTTTTTTCCTTCTTATCACAAAAAACCCGCAAAATGTTTTTATATGATTTGTAAGTACAATTCAGAAAATTCCCAAAAATTTTTCGTACCAAAGCTTCCCCAAACCGGATTTGAATTTCTACTTGAAAGTGAAAAATTATTGTTTTTACACCAATTTTCAAAAAAATATTAAAAATATTTCTACAACAAAAATATTTAACTGAGATACATATTTGAGTTTCCAAATACATGAAGTTGAAGGTTCCATTGAAAAAATATTACTTTTATGCTAGGAAAATACAAAAATTTAATTTAAAAAAAATATTTTTCAGTTTTTACCACTGTTTTCAAAAACTTAAACTTTGACAACGCACAACGCACAAGTCGAAATGTAGATAATAGAAAAATGAAAAAGATAATTGATGCACAAATTTGTTTACTGTAACCTGAAATAGATTACTTTTTAAAAATATAAATTTTCAATTAAGAACCATTATTGAGAATTTCAACCCAACGTGCGACGTATGCAGTAACAAAATCTTGTTTTATTTCTTTTGGAATATATTGTAAAAGTATATTTTAAGTTAATATGTACACTCAGAATACTTTTGATTGTAGTTTATTTTAAAAGTATTCCGTACAGTTATTTTTGACTGAATAAACATTTAAAATTCAAAGCATTTTTTTTCTACTGATTCCCACATTCATTTCTAAAAAAAAACTGAATATAAATACTTATTTTCCGTTTCAGTTAATATTTTCATTTATTTTAAATTGAAAATTCGGTTATATCGAAAATGATAAAACTAAGTATGTATGCTAAAACTATTTGACAGTTTTAGAAAACAAAAATCAAAATAACAATATTTGTTTGAAAAAATCATATACATATGTATATAAATTAGATAAAAATGTGTAAAATAATTATTTAGTGCACCCGTCCGCTGAACCATATTAGGCCAATCTTCCAGTCCAATTGTGATTTTAAGTGTAGGGATGCCAATTTTATTGAGGCTGTGCAACGCTTATGGTGGGAAGACTACGCATAATTTTTTTTTTATCGTTCTTGGCAACTGTTTGAACTCTTGTTTTTGCATCATTGCTTGGTTCCATATACTTAAAGTTGCTTTATGACAAATAAATAGTAACATATGAAACATTAGGGTGAAACGAAAAAATATTTTTTTCAATTTCAATATGTAATATCGGTACAAAGTTGCCATTTGCTATTGTTAAGTAAATTTCAAAGTCTGAAACCCAAAGTATGGTTGGTAGCAGGGACTCTGCATTCCCTGTGGCAGTCTTTTCTTAAATGACTTTTGTCGTTTATGACACTTTAAAAACTTAGAATACCATTAACAGTAAATTTTTTTCTTCTGCCATTATCGTAAACATTTTCCTTTATAATGTAGGTCACAGAATTTGGAACGTTTTGACTCTGACGTTCTTCTGAATATTTTTCACATGATTCATCAAAAACACTCGCTTTTATATCAGTTACAAGTCAAGTCAACACTTTGCGACTAGATTCAATTATTATGCCTTTTGGAATAGTCCTGTATTAGAGGCTATAGTATTAAAAGATATACTTAAAATAACGTCATGTATTTTTTTCTTTCCTGGAGGCAGAACTTCGAACTCTTCTTTACTTGTTACAAAACATTGTTAAGATGTGTCTTTATGCATAACTGTTTTTCAGTGATAGCTAAGATATTTTGAAACTGCTTTCTATTTTTAATTATACCTTCTTAATTCTTCCCTTTAGGTATATGCATTTTGAAAACCTCTTAAAAATCCTTACAATTCGGTTTGATACTTCAAGAGATAGGTAAGTGGTTTATAATTCATAAATTTTTTGATTATTTGTTATATGCATATTTTTTATAATTTCTTTTTTTTTATTTAACCTCTTGATTGTGATTTTCGGTTCTTTAGTTGGTGATGAATGGTGGTAAAAATATCTTATCTTATAAAATATATATACATATATAATTGCTTCAAATTTACTTATGTATCATTGTAAAAAAATTATATCTTTAAGATTGAGACATTTGTATTAATTTATTTTTATGTAAAATAAAGGAAATATCGTTTATTTTTACGAAATTTGTAGTTTATTTTTTTGAAGTTAAAAAACAGAAACAACGGAAGAATCGTTTATTTTTAATGAATTTAAGTTTAATTTTATTATAGTTAAAAAAAGAAAATCAACGGATATATCATTGACTTTTACTGAATATTCAGTTAATTTTTATGTTATTTTTACGGATTTTATCAGTTAAATTTTGAGTATTTAAAATTAACAAATAATTTCATTTGATTTAAAAGAATAAAGAGTAGACCGGATTTTAACTGAGTTTTCATTTATTTTAAATTGCATTTTCACTTATTTAAACTTACATCATATTTTGAGTGTATGTATGTGTTTTTAAATAACACGAACACACATATGCAGAAGAACATTACGTATTTTCTTTATTTTTTCCTTTTACATCTAAGTACCTATTAAAAAAAGTTGATATATACATACATACATGTGCGATCGTAGGCATAAAATTTTTTCAAGTAACGTTCCTATGAACGTTATACATTTATGACAAAGAACATTATTGACAAGAAACATATAAACATAGCCAGAATATTTTTTGTTGTTCGTTTATGTGTATGAAAAAAAAATTTTAATTTTAAGTTTCTCATTTTTGAAAAAATCATGAATGTTGCTTTTTGAATGTTCCTACATGAACATTTTTGAACCCTGCTTTATATGCAAGTGCAACTTTAAAAAAAATCAGTCAAGTTTGAGTTAGTCTCACACACGTAGGGTTCCGTCTATGTTAAGTACAACTATAAAAACTCAAGCTGTTAATTTTTTCATGTCTTATGGGTTACCCTTTAATTTTAAAATTAAAGTCATATTCGCGAAAATTGCATCATTATTGGAACACCCTTTAAATTTTAGTAATTGTTGTTATAGCAGCCATGGTAATACACTTTCTCTAAAAATATCAGGAGCCTATCCATCAGAAAATAAGGTAATATTCGTGAAAAACATGCCACTAACGTGCACCCTTAAGTTTTAAGTAATTGTTATAGGGGCCGAAGTAACACATCTACTGTAAACTTTTCAAGAGGTTTATAAAATAAGACTATTTACATTAAAATCATATCACTGTCAGAATACCCTTTAATTTTATTATTTGTTATAGCGACCATGGCAATTCCCTTTCTATAAACATATCAAAAGTCTACATATTACGATTAAAAAAAAAGTCACTGTACGTGAAAAACATGTCACTGCCAGAACACCCTTTAATTTTTTGTAATTGTCACAACGGCATAACATCTTCTGTACAACATTTTAAGAGTCTATTTATTACGGTTAAAGAAATAAGGCGTTATTAATTTTTATTGTTTTTTTATAGGGGTCATAGTAATAACCTATCAATAGTCTACCTGTTATGGTTAAAAAATTAGGTCATAATCATGCAAATCACGGCACTGTCGGAACATCCTTTAATATGCACTATTTGTTATAGAAGCTATAGTAATACACCTCCTGTAAAAATTTCAAGATTCTACTTATTATCATTCATAACTTAGGCCTTATACATGCAAATCACCCCACTATCGGAACACCCTCTAATTTTTAGGTTTATTTTTTATACTTGTTTATATAGCGAACTAAGTTTTAATTACTGTTTTTAAATCTAGAGTCTATGCCTCCTACAGTTCCATAAATAAACACATATACGTGAATAACACGTCTCTATCGGAACACCGTATAAGTTTTAGTATTTGTTGCTATAGCGGCAACAGTTATACATCTTCTGTGAAAATTTCAAGAGTCTACCTATTATGGTTCAAAACTTAGGCCTTATACATGTAAATCACGCCACAATCGGAACACCCTTTAATTTTTAGGTTTATTTTTTTATACTTGTTTATATAGCTAACTAAGTTTTAATTACTGTTTGTAAATTTTAAGTGTATGCCTTATACAGTTCAAGAAATAAACACATATACGTGAATAACTTGCCTTTATCGGAACACCCTATAAGTTTTAGTATTTGTTGCTATAGCGGCAACAGCTAGACATTATCTGTGAAAATTTGAAGAGTCTACCTATTACGGTTCCAGAGATAAAAGGCGCTGACAGAGGGACAGGCGCACAGACATTATAGCGAAAACAATAGGGTTACGTTTTTACCCTATGGGTACGTAACCCTAAAAAACAGCCGCGATAAATGCAACTTTTATCGTTTTATCCCTAAATTTTTTCAATAAGAAACATTGCTTTACCAAGTATCTAAGGTTTGGCCAATGATATTTAATTTCATTTTTTAATTGGTTTTATTTTTTACGACCCTTAAAAATTTAACTATTTTGGGTTAAAACTAACCTTGCGATTTAATATCAAAGCTTATACCAGAAACTCCTAACGTAGCACCAAATACTGCAACTTACGTTGAACAGCACCTTTATATTTAATGAGGGACCATTCATCGTGTAAACGCTTAATTAAGTTTTACTATCCTCGTGGCTTTATATCCTCAAATGACATCTTTTAATGTCGACCCATTATTGCCAGAATTTCTGTAGAGCACATAGATCAGGGGCCTTGTTAGACTAAATGTAGCTTGTTAAGCAATTACGTTTTTGTTTTCGAATTTATCTGCAATAGATTTATTAGAAAACACTGTTTTTTATTGACCATGAAGCTGGAAGATGTTGCACGTTTGCATTTCCTTTCGAAGTATATATAAACATTTACCTATTAGTACCAACATGTCTGTAGATCTTTACAGAGTTGTATCTAAATTGGAATTTTTATATTGCAAATGATTATATGTTAAAAAGTGTTGTTTTTCAATGGACGGTTATTGCAACATTTTAGTAAAAGCACCAACCCCGATTTCCTTTCGGTTGCGCAAACCGAGCTGGTACTGTACTTTCTATATGAATGCTCAAGTGTATATTACATTTCATGTATTTGCATCTTGAAAAACCGCAACATCCTCCAAATTTGCACCCGGTTTTATCCAATGCTAGTGTACATCGTATAGGAATGACTATCGTGGGACTAGATATTCATCTGCTCTATGAGATGTTTTATACGACCCCGTTTGTGAGAACAGGCTTGGTTATTTGAAAGAGCAAGAAGCCCATCGCCAACCTCATTTCGAAAACTCAATAAATCCATAGCACCTTTTCCATTACCACATCCGCTATCTGTTTTGTATTCTAGCCAGGAGTTTCATATTGCAAAATCTATGAAATGGTCAAATTTACATCTTATTGAGATTCTATATAATGAGAGCAAAAAATCTATTTTATCCACTTCACCCATACTTTTGTTTTACTTTCAAAAGGTTTGACTTTCAGCTGAGGTATTTCAATTTTTTCCTTCTTCTCAGCACAAAATCGTGGCACAGTTTCTAAGGGCTCATCGCCGTAAATAGAAGAGACCATTTTATTACAAATAACTTGTGTTCTCTTTTCATCCGAAAATCATAACTAGATCTTCCCTGTTTTTAAAACCTTTTCCCGATATTACCGGTGAGTTATTGATTCGATTAGCCCTTATGGTGCCCGTTGATCATATGCTTCTGTGGTTTAAAAACAATATTAAATTTAGAGTTGCAAAATAGCTATCAAAAACAATTTTAAATGTTCTGGAAAGGTTTTTACCAGACGAATAACTATATCGGAACAAAATCCCAACTTTGGACCAGACAAGATGATGTTTTTTTCTTGATGAATTTCAAAGTCGTACAAAATTCCATTTCAGCTACAAAGACAAAATAATATTATGCCTCATTTAATGGGTTTTTGGGCCATATATTTCTTTAGTCCCAGTTTGCCTTTAAAAGGAATTATCATTTCATCTACACAAAGATTTATGTCTCTGGGTAACATGTAGGATTTTTTTAAGAACATATTTATTATAGGTCGAATTTTATATAGCTAGTCACTAGTTATTATCTTAGTTTTAAATTACTTCGAAGTGCACGAAAACGGCTTCTTGTGATGCTTTCCCTAAAAGCTGGAATATTAGTAGTCTTATTTCAATACATTTTAGGCGAGCAAGGCGAATTTATATACGGTGGCATCGCCGCGATAACAAATACAACACCAAAAAATATCCACATGCATTTTGTTGTTGGTAAAATGTAAGGCAAACGCCAAAAGCAGTAATTAAAATATTACATCCTACAACTAAAAACACTTCTTCCTTACCTTTTCTGGTAGTATTTTATATTTTTTTTAATCTTGAAAAAATTATTTTTTAAAAATTAAATTTTATTTCTTTTTTTTCAAAGAAAAAGGTTTTTTTATTTCATATTTATTTATTGTATCTTCAATATGTTTGAACTAACAATAATTACTCATATCTTAAGTCTAAAATAAAATATATTTTTTAAGTCCAGCCAGTGCAAGACAAAAAAAATGTTTGTTCCACGATTGCTGAAATCATTTACGGGTCATCCCTCTATTGTACGGCCAAGAAAAGCAGTATCTCTTCTTTTTAGTCTAATGTAACCAGGAGCATTAAGAATGTTACGCGCCAGTGGATTTGGATGAGTTTCAAGCTTTTTCAAATACGTTACCGCATGTTTCGCTATTTCTGATTTAACTGTTGGCACGTTGATATCTTTGTCAATATTACAATTTTTGATATACCAGGGAGCAACTGTGATCATTCGAAGAATCTTATTTTGACGCCTTTGAATTTTTTCACCATTGCTAGCTGAGGCAGTGCCCCATAAATGAATCCCATAGCACCAAATTGGTTTAAGTATCGACTTGTAGAGTAGTAATTTGCAATCTAAGCTGAGGATAGAGATTCTGCCAATAAGCCAATTTAGTTGGACTGCTTTTAACTTCATTTGTGTCAACTTGGATTCTATGTGGCTTTTCCAAGTAAGGCGCCGGTCAAGATGTATACCGAGGTATTTGACGTCTGAAAGCTGGGGTATCATTTGATTATTTATGCGAATAGGGGGGCTTGAGTCCCTACGCAGTGTGAAAGTTATATGAGTGCATTTCTGTTGATTCACCTTAATTCTCCATTTCTTCAACCATTTTTCCAATTTGAGTACGTGATCTTGTAAATCTTGTGATGCTACTTCCGCGCTTTCATTAATACTTAAAAAAGCTGTGTCATCAGCAAATGTTGATGTGTGCACTTGATTGCTAATTGGCATATCGGATGTGTACAGCAAGTATAAAATGGGTCACAAAATACTACCCTGTGGAACCCCGGCTTTAATAAGCTGAGGCGAGCTTATTAAGCAACAAACACATTACCTTTTTCGGTATCATTTCTTGCCCAGCCTCCACAAGAAGTTCGCAATGGAGGCTTACGTACGACTGGTCTCTTGAGGTTTCGACATGCACGCCGTAATGAATAATCTGATTGTGGGATTGGGTCCAGATCTTCCAGGTAATTTTTCAAGGATGCTACCCTTTGAGATTCTAGTAGGTCTCTTAGCCGCTTCGTGCAATCTTTAAGTCTAGTTTTAAGTTGAGGAGATCTATATGATTGCCACTCAGATTCAGTCAAGAGCCGCTCGACATCTGCAGAATAAATGTGATCGCATCTGTCTATTTGCCGGGTTACAGTTGCATGTTGGGCAGCTAATTTGATGTTTCGATCAAAATCAATTATACACTGCTCTATTTCTTCTGGTGTTCTTAGCGGGACGAGCAATGCGTACTGAGATATTTTCTATATATCAGCCAATTTATGATTGTCCTGGTTGTTGGTGATACGATATTTTGTTGACATAGACAATAGTGGGTGAATGATCTGAGGATAATTCTAGTGACGCTTCAACCTTAATCATTTATCTCGAAATACCTTTAGTCACGCCAAAATCAATAACATCCGGTATTTTTTGTCGATCAGTAGGCCAATAGGTCGGTTGTCCACTCGAGATCACATTGGGACGCATTTTTTAAATTGTATCAAACTAAACACGACCTTTTGGTGTTATTAGTCGTGATCCCCAAAATGTATGTTTAGCGTTGTAGTCGCCTGATGCTATGAAACAGGGACCTAGTGATTTGAAGAAGTCGCTATACTGACTCTCTGATACTTGAAATCTAGGAGGTGAATAAATTAAAGAAATAACTACGTTTTGATGAAATTCTTCAAGGCAGATATTTGTTGCTTGAAGGTAATCCTCCCAAAATCACACAGTAAATAATGTTTGATGCGGGCCTTTATAAGTATTGCTGAACCACCACATGCTCTGCCACGGGGGTCTTTGGTGTCATATAAAATGTAGCCATTGATTTTCTTGTTAAATGTGTTTCTGCAATCAGCATGACATGAATTTGTTGGTTCTTAAAGAAGTATTCGAGTTCATTTTTATGTTGGCGTAAGCCGTTTGCGTTCCAGAAACATATTTTTAAACAGTTCATGGTTTGCTAAGTACTGTCTGCAATATCATATTTTGCATTTTTAACATTTCTTGCATCATATTACCCATAGAGCTCATAAAAGTGTTTAGCGACTGTACTAATGTCTCAATGGTTCCTTCCAGACGACTACAGTTAACCGAAGGTATTTGGTCCTTAGGTTCCGGGTGCAAAAGTTGGTTCGGGTTAACTGACGATGGCGCTTTATAAACTTGATTGTTTTTTAGCATGTCAGCGTATGAAATATGTTGGGTGGTTGGTTGACCTAGCTGAGGGTAATAGTCATTTGGTCGATATTGTTTTTGCTTAGGAGGAGTATTTGGTTTTAGAGACGTCTTCCTTACAACAGAATAAACAGGGCATCCTCTGTAGTTGGCTGTGTGGTTTCCACCGCAATTGCTACATTTTTTAACCTTCGTGTCATCCCTTGACTTATCGCATTGAGCGGAACAATGCAGCTCACCACACACAACGCAAACAGAAGGCAGCTTACAGTAAGCCCTAGTATGACCATATTCTTGACAGTTTAGGCACTGGACGGGTCCTGATCGTTTATGTGGTTCCTGAACTGTGATTTTGCGGTGCAACAGATACCTTAGATTGTAAATAGGGTGCGTTTCGTTTTTTTTAATCTTAAATCGCCAGGTTCCAGTTCAACTCGAAATAGCGGTTGGGGACACGTTCTCGATTTCCGAGATTATCTACACTTTTTATTTTAAAACCCGCTTTTTGAAGTCCAGCTCTTATTTCAGCTGGATCAACGTATGCATCTACGCCTTTAATGAAGACCTGTAGACCTTTGCTACTCTTCAGCTGATAGGTATAAAAATTTTTTTTGCAGCTTTCAAACTCGTTTACAGTTTTACGGTAACTGCTTTCACCAATGAATTGTATTTTTGTCTCATCAATGTTACCACGCTTAATGGGAATTACATAAAAAGAATTCTCTCCAATCAGTGAAATCAGTTTATTTATTAACTCATTTGAATTTTTCTCCCTTAAATATATTGGAGGTGGTTTGAACGACTTGAGTACCGTTTTAGGTTCACTTGATTCACTATCTAAGATAGCAAAACGATTTTGGGAACTTATTCCGTCCTTTTATTTATGTACTTTCGACATTGGTGCTAACTGCGAAGATTTAGGGCTTCGACCTCTTTTGGTTACAGTCACGTATCTATCCATTCCCACTTGAGTCTTGGATTTTTGGGCACTGTCCGTTATTGTTTTTCTCGTACTGTATTCAAAAGGCAACGATGATTTACTTTTAAATTATTGTCACTACTTAGCAACAACGGTGACCAAGAACGTGTGCGGTGAATTGGCACGGCATTTAAAAACAAATCAGTTTTTCTGTTTTTGTTTATTTCGCTGTTTTTATCAGCATTTATCGTAACGTAAGCATTTCTACTGCTTATGTTCGCACTTTTATTAAGAATGTTTAAATTTGAGTGACTCATAAATGAGCCCTCGCACACGTCCGTTCAATTTGACGAATAACTAGCGAAAAGAAAAAAGTAAAGCAAAAATAATTAACTCCGCCATGCTGGAATCTAGTAAAAAGGATTCGCCTTGGCCGCGAGAATCCTATTGAGCCAATCATAATCTCTAGTGCTAGGAATTTTAAAAGCTTGAAGCAATTAAACACGGGAGTTAAATTGAAAATCAATAGGTTTTTATTGTTTTACTTTTAAAAATTATTTTCACAAAGACAATTTTTTCTTTGATAAGTTTGTTTAAATAGAAAATTAATAACAATTGAAACTACCGGGTAGATCGATACAAAGAGTACTGATGACGGACGTAGTTGTCTAGAAAATGCATTTTGCTTTGCTGGTATCTAATTTTTCTTTATCTCTTTATAATTAAGAACTTAAGCCTAAATAATTAATTTATGAATATATTTTGTTTTTACTTTACCATACGTAGTATAAGGTAAAGTAAATTAATCATGAAAAAAATCGAGGTCGGGATTTCGACGGATTTATACGTCCATTTTGACTATGATATTTAGTATGTGCCTTTGGTATATGGAGCTGTATAGTTTTTGGGCATAATCAGGGCAAAGGGTAGTTTCCTTACACCAAAACGCTCTACAGGCCACACCGTATAACATATTAAAACGAAATTTAGTATGTACCTTTGGTTTATGGAGATGATGAGCTGTATAAATTTTGGGCATAATCGGAAAGGGGCAAGGGGTAGTTCACTTAACACCCGAAACCTAAAATAATTATTTTTTAGATACTAATATACTTTGAACTTTTATTCTTTATGCAATATATCCCTAAGAATATATGATAAAGTTGAGTGTAGGGCACTCCAGTTTTATTTACAATAAAAATCAAAGGTAAAATAATTGCATACAAAACAAAGTTTTGTATGCAAAGTATGTATGTTATGCCTACATATTCCCCTCCCAGAGATGTTGCAAGGCAGGATCTCTAACGAAAAGTAACTCGGGTTTTCTGAACCCGTTTTGAAATTGCGATAAAAATCATTTTTGGATATTCGGCTATTGCGGTGTTAAAAACATAAGCAGGTTTCAACCTATCAATTGATATAACTTTTTCAATACCTTTAACATCTATAGTTTTTTTAATGACTCGAAATGGACTGGAAACGTTAAAGCGTTTTTTAACGTTTTGTTCCGAAATGAACAATCAAAAACTTTTCAACACAAAAGAAAAACAAATTTTTGTAATTTTTGATTTTATAAACTTTTATTTCACTGGATGTGTTTTTTAATACTAATATAATTTATACTTTTATATGTAATTTACTTTACAATTTTAATTGTATATTTTTAAATTTTAAAGTATGTATTTTATTTTTCACTTGTACAAAACTAATTTGATTTATGCACAGAACGAAGTTTTCAAATTGATCTCTATTTGTCTACTGTTTAATATTTCCAAAAAATACAAATTCTTTTTAAATTCTTTTACATACAATTGTTTTACATAGTCGGTAACTGTTTAATCACGCGACTAATCTCTACATGATCTACTTACAATTGTATATACATACATGTATAGGTACATAATTAAATAAATGAAAGAATGCAATAACAATAATCCAAACCAGTTTCCTTATGTTTGTTTTTTACTTTTTGCTATAATTTTTATGATTTGTTTTTGGAGTTTCAAATTTTGAAGTTTTGATGTTGCTTATTAAATTAACACTCTGTGAGCTGATGACACAAAAAATAGAACTTCTTAACATTCTGCCCCCCCCATCGGAAGCTCTGCTTGCGATGGTATTATCTGACTCAATTGGAAGCTTGCATACTTTTGCTATTGCTCTTTTGTGGATGCCATCTGATGTTTTAACTGTGACCACACGTACTCTTCCATCGTCACCTTGAATTATTTGCAAAATACGTCCGATAGGCCATTTTAATGGTGCGCAAGTTTCGTCTTTTAGGAGAACCAAGTCGTTTACTTGCAGGTTTGAACATGGGTGATTCCACTTTAATCGTAGTTGAAGTTGTTTAATGTATTCATGTAGGTTTTCCTCATTATCATGAAATAAAACACTTTATTTTAAATATAGTGATAAAAAATAAAATAATTCATTTATTGAGGTTAGTTTTTAAAAGTGATAATAACTATAAATTAAAAAATTAACAGTGAACTACACACTTCAGAAAAACTTAAACGACTGCGTCTCTTATTTTCTAACTTATTCTAGAATTCAAAAATATATTTACACAGTTGCAAAAAAAAGGCTTGTGCAGTTGCATTCAGTTTTTGCAACTACTTTTCCGTTCAAATTGTAACGGTCGCTGATGGCAACACTATTATGCTACACTGGGATGCCAGATCCCACAATCGGCCCTCCTGACACCGTGTTCGTCCCGAATACGGACCAAGGTTTTATATTTTCTGTCACTGTAATAGTTTTATTAGGTCCTTCAACTTCTCCAACCTTTTCTACCTCATAGCGACCATGGTTCATAGTTTTGGTGATTTTGTATGGACCAAGAAATTTGTCTCTCAGTTTCATTGAAGTACCGTATTGAGTTCGTTTTATTGCTACCAAATCGTTTAAATTATATTTGCGCTCATCTGTTCTATTTTTGTTGAACCCTTTACGATTTTCAGCCTGAATTTTGTTTAATGACTCTCTGGCTAACTCCCTATCCGAATTTCTTGCATCGTCTAACTCCCTAATTATTTCCTCGTCAAAAACATCTTTAATATTCTGAAACCCTGGTAAC
Organism: Phasia obesa; assembly: GCA_949628195.1. Taxonomy (NCBI): domain Eukaryota; kingdom Metazoa; phylum Arthropoda; class Insecta; order Diptera; family Tachinidae; genus Phasia; species Phasia obesa. The sequence continues at coordinate 52,207,243 of OX451218.1, read as the reverse complement.
CTCATTTCACAACCGGTAAGTATTCTGAACGGAGAAAACTTTGTTGACCTAGTTGGCGTACTATTAATGAACTGTTGTACCTGGCTAACTTTTTTATACCACTGGGTCGGCGAATCTTTTGACAGTTTTGCCAGCATGGTAACTAAAATACGATTCATTCGTTCGACCTGTCCGTTACCTCTTGGTACCCCAGTTGCTATCAACAAATGCTGAATACCTTCCTGTTCACAATAATTTTTAAAAGCATTAGACGTAAAAGCCGCTCCTCTGTCTGAAATAATTCTTCGAGGATTTCCAAATAAACCAGCTTGCTTTTGCAATCTATCTATAACTGCTTCAGCACTTGTATCCTTGGTTGGATATAAGCAAACGAATTTGGAAAATGCGTCAACAACAACAAATATATGATTATATTGCTTCCCAGTTAATGTCATTGGCCCTACATGATCAATGTGATATGTACTAAGTGGTCTGTCTTCTTTGCCTATTGGTTTCAAATATCCCTCCTTTTTGCCTTGTTTAGCTTCTACCATCATACACTCTACACAACTAGCTACAACAATTCCGACTTTTCTATTAAGGCTAGGAATATAAAAATATTTCTCGACATATTCTTGGGTCTTCTTTGAAGCAAAATGTCCGTTTCTATGCGCAATTGATATAACCTCAGTTTCCATTTCAGTTGGCACAACAATTAACTCCTTAATGGGATCTTTGAATAAAATATCTTGTTGGATATAATAATCGTCATACACATCTGTTTCTAAAATTTTCCTAACCGCACTGGTCCACATGTCTCTAATCTGCGCTTCTTTTAGACGGTGACGTAACGAATCATCGACTAATAAACATGATACCCTACTTAACGCATCTACATGTTTCATCCTAGACCCAGATCTGTGTTCAATTTCATAATTAAAATCTTGCAAATACATTGCCCATCTGGTCACTCGCAAAGGAACTTCTTTCTTTTTTAAGGTCATAGTAAATGCATTACAGTCCGTTACAATCTTGAACTCAATACCGAGTAAATAAACCCTCCACTTTTTAAGTGCCTCTATGATTGACAACACTTCTAACTCGTACGAACTATAGTTCTCTTCTGCAGGCTTAGTTTTTCTGCTCATATATTGCACAGGATGAAAACTTTGATCTTCTGAATCTTTTTGCAGTAAGACGGCACCATATGCAATTTTACTCGCATCCGTGTGAACTTCGGTAATCGCTTTTGGGTTATATAATTTTAAGACAGGAGCTTTCATCAATGCTAGCTTCAACTCTTGAAAAGACGCTATTATTTCGTCTGTTATGTGAAAATCGCATTGTTTCCTAAGTAAATCGGACAATGGCTTTGCTATCAAAGCATAATCTGCAATAAACCTTCTAAAATATGAAGTTAAACCTAAGAACCTTTGAACACCAACTTTATCACAAGGTAACGGAAAATTTTTAATAGCAGAAGTCTTTTCATTGGACGGCTTAATTGTCCCCTCTGTTATGACATACCCTAAAAAATTAACTTTTCTTTTTAAAAACTGACATTTTTCCCACCGAACACGTAACCCATAATCAGCGGCAAGTTTTAATACAACGTTAAGCTTTTCGATACCCTCTTCTTCATCTCGAGATGGAATTATTAAATCGTCCATATATGCTACAACAACATGTTGGTTAATAAGTTCTCTAAATATCGCATATATAAAACGACAGAATACTGCAGGACTATTGGATATTCCGAAAGGTACAAACATAAATTCAAAATGACCATTTTGTGTCACAAAAGCTGTATATTTTATGGAATCTGGTTCAACCGGTACGTGAAAAAATCCGTCTTTTAAATCCAAAGTACTAAAAACGTATCCACCCTGAAGTCTTTCTACAACGTCATCTATGAGTGGCTTAGGGAAGTTGTCTCTCAAAATTTTTTCATTTATTTTTCTATAGTCGCAACACATTCGTTTTGTTTTATCTTTTTTAGGGACAAGTACTACTGGCGACGCATACTGGGAAAAGCTTTTTCTAATAATTTTTTGCTCAAGCCACTCAGAAACCTTTTCGTCTATAATCTTTTGATCCTCATGGGAAACTCTTCTAGGTCTATGAAACACAGGAGTATCATCTTTAAGAACTATTTTCATTGAGACTGGTGTTTCCTTCGTTTTCATTGGCTTATAATTTTGTATTATATTTAAAACAGAAGCTTCATATTTGTTTGTTAAATGTGACAAGTCGATTGCCCTACTTGACTGTACCTCTACATTCATGCAAGTATCCTTAAACTCGTCTAAAAACTCTACAGAACTTTCTTGTTGCACATTAAAATTCTCTTCAACAACATTTTCATGTTTTCCAACTATTTGCTCAAGATCAGTACTAGAATTTAAAACATTTACAGTCTTCTTTTCAATTTTTACCCCCTCACTAGTAACAAACAAATTGACGAACTGCAGCAGGTTATTGCCTAAAACAGCAGGATAGTCAATATGCTCATTGCTGACAACATATAATATTAGTTTTAAATTAATGCCATCGATAATTACTTCCGGTTCAATGTACCCTATAGTAGAAAACAAACTTGACCCTGCACCTTTTAAACAACGTTTTTCCGGTGTCATTTTGTAAACATCTTTTACTTGTTCATACACATCAGATCTAAGTAAGCACATATTACAACCCGTATCTAATAAAGCATAGAATTGAAGGTCTCCTAAAGAAAGTCGTGCGTATTTCATGCCTGCTTGGAACGTTTCTTTCTCAAAAGCAAAAATTACATTTACGCTACTGTCTTCTTTTTTATCTTTTTCAATCTTGACTCTACATTCGCTAGATCGATGACCAATAGCTTGGCACTTAAAGCATTTGAAACCTGACAGTTTACACTCTTTAGCTATATGCCCTGAAACTCCGCATTTATAACATTTTTTCTGTAAGTTTGCTTCAGTTTTTATAAATTTCTTTTCACCCTTAGTCATACCAGATTCTTTATTTTTGCTGCTGTCTACAGCACTATTTCGAATTTTCTCGTATATTGCTATTTGAATTTTAAGCTCACTAAAATTTTTTGCTTGATATAGAACTGATTTTCCAAAACGTGAGTCGGGTATTCCTTCTATAAAGTAGTCTATTATGCTCCGTTCATCTACATTTGCTGGTTTCGCAATTTCCATTAACGCGTACAAATATTCCCTAAAACTTTCATTTGCACTCTTATGTCTGTTTCTGAGAAGTTTATGGACTTCTGAAGACGATAACAATACTCCAAACTCTTCAACTAAAACTTTTTTTAAATGTTTCCACCCTTTTAAGCTTTGACTACGAATAAACATTCGGGCGGCACCTTTCAATAGTTGTTTGGCATAAATAAATCTTTGTGTGTCGTTCCAACCTACTGTGTCGGCATTGTCTTCAAACTCTTCAATCCAGTTTTCTACGGCCAAATTATCGGTACCACTAAATGAACTAAGACCGTCAGCTATATCTCTAAGTGTAAAAACAGGTTGGTTAATAGAAGTTGGGGTATCTAATGGTTTAGTGTTCACATCTTCATAATCGGACAAATCGGATTCGGCGTCATGACCGAAGTGTTTTATTAATCTGTCCTGTAAGTCTCTTTTTACGCCTGTAGTGACCAACTGAAGTTCTTGCAACTTTTCGCGTAAGCCTTGTACATTTAAATTCAATATTTCTTTCTTATCCATTATGAAATTAGTTTAAAAATATTACAAAAATATTAGAAAATTTTTATAAAATTTAGCTTAACAAAATTACTTTTAATTTAACGACACAATTTAAATTTTTAAAACAAGGCAGATAGAAATTTTCAAATGGTATGAGTTTATGCAAATTAGAATTGAAAGATAATGCTTACAAATAACTAATCTACCACTATTTAAAATTTACCGTATTTTGCTACAAATAATATTCTGCTGCTCTGCAACTGCGCACTCAGTAATAATCAGCTCACCCTTTCATCAAATTGAAATTTTACATTGGCTTCCCTTCTGCACTGCTGTTGATGGCTTTTGAAACAACAAAAAAATGTTAGGCACGCGCAACACACAAAAATTAACAGTTTTTATGGCTCCGCTATATTTACATAAATGTGTGTAAATATGTATATATGTTCGTGTGTTTTTTTTTTGTCAATTTTGAAACTGTTTATTTTTCTCAATTTGAATTTTTATACTAACAACACAATGTAGGTATATGAAAAATTTTTTTTTTGTGTCTATGAAATTTCTAGACCTTCAATAATTTTATGACTCTGTCAACGCACGAAAAAAACAAGCAGGTAATGCACTCAGCAATATTGTTTGTTGTTTAAGTTGTTTTTTTTTTTTACTATTTTTATAGAAATCCACTCAGGATCACTCTGTTCATTAGTTTTTTATCGTTTTCTTTTTTTTTTTTTGAAATATGCACACAGCAATATTTTTTAAACGTTCTTCAGATTAGCTTTACTCAAAAGCAAATGTTTATAACAATTTTCAATTCCACACAGGATTTCTATTAAACGTACTTCACTCAGAAGTAAAAAATTTATTATTTTTCAATAACTGTTCATCACTTTATTTGGCTAAGGTTGAGCCCCCAATTTGTAGGTTTTCCTCATTATCATGAAATAAAACACTTTATTTTAAATATAGTGATAAAAAATAAAATAATTCATTTATTGAGGTTAGCTTTTAAAAGTGATAATAACTATAAATTAAAAAATTAACAGTGAACTACACACTTCAGAACAACTTAAACGACTGCGTCTCTTATTTTCTAACTTATTCTAGAATTCAAAAATATATTTACACAGTTGCAAAAAAAAAGGCTTGTGCAGTTGCATTCAGTTTTTGCAACTACTTTTCCGTTCAAATTGTAACGGTCGCTGATGGCAACACTATTATGCTACACTGGGATGCCAGATCCCACATTCATTGTGCCAGCGACACCAAAATTGTTGTTGAATTGACTGTATGCAGTGATATCTTTTTAATACATTTAGATTTGTATTCTGGAGTGTTGGTTCTGCAATTGTTGTGAGATTTCGACCAATTAAAAAGTGTCCAGGTGTTAACGCGGTGAGGTCGTTAGGATCATTGGACAGAGGTGTAAGTGGGCGACTGTTAATGACTGCTTCAGCTTGACAGCAAACAGTGTGTAATTCATCGTGTGTCAAAACGTGATTACCAATACAGCGTCTAATGTAATATTTCCCTTGCTTTACCGCACTCTCCCATAATCCCCCAAAGTGTGGCGAGCGGGGTGGTATAAATTTCCAATTTATGCCTTCGTTACAACATGCAGTTTCAACCTCGGTAATGTGTTGTTGTGTATGAAAGTGTGCTAACATTTGTTGTAGTTCTCGGTTAGCGCCAACGAAGTTGGTAGCATTGTCAGAGTATATGGTCTGGCATTTACCGCGATGAGCAAAGAATCTTTTTAGCGATGATATGAAAACTGCGGTTGTCAAATCTGGTACCAATTCTATGTGTACCGCCTTGGTGACGAAACAAATGAAAATTGCTAAGTAGACTTTAATTGGTGGCCTACCTCGTATTTGTTGTGTTACTAGAAATGGTCCACAATAGTCGACGCCTGATACTTCGAATGCATACGATTTTACGACGCGGTCAGTCGGCAAGTTACCCATAATTTGTTCTGAGATCTGAGGCCGAAAACGATAACACAATATGCAGTCGTGAATTACTCTTCTTGCAGCATTTTTTCCATTGAGAATCCAATACTTTTCTCTTAATACGTTGAGTAAGGTTTGTGCACCAGCATGAAGATTCGCTAGGTGATAGTGACGAATGATCGTTGTTACGAATGTATGTGTGGATGGTAAAAGTATTGGGTGCTTTGCATTAAACGATAGAGTTGAATTTTTAATTCTTCCTCCTACACGAATCAAACCATTGTGCATAAAGGGTGTAAGTTGTTTAATTTTTGATGATTTATCGACGTAGTTATGTTGTTGTAACGATTTTATTTCAGCAGCAAAATAATGTTGTTGTATTAGGCGACATGTGAAAAGCAGAGCATCTTCGATCTCTTCAGACGTTATTGGCTGTTTGGATGAATTTTTGATGATAAAGCGACGAACGTAGACCACGATGCGTAGGAATTTATTGTAATTGTTTATGTATTTGTGATTGCAGAACGATTCAAATGATTGTGTACATACCAAAGCGATTTTACGACGACGTTGTTCTGGGATGCTGTCCATACAAGCAGAAGGTGTGATCGGCCATAATTTTTTGTCTTGCTTGATGAATTGTGGTCCACAAAACCATAACTGATTGTCGATTAATTCCCTGACATTTGCTCCTCGCGAAACTATATCGGCTGGATTTTTTGATGATGGAACATGATGCCATGTGAATGTTTTGGTTAAATTTTGAATTTTTGTTACTCGATGTGCGACAAATGGTGACCACCGATATGGTTCACCTTTTATCCATGTTAATGCAATGGTCGAATCAGACCAACAATGAATGTTTTTAGGCTGCAACGAGAAGATCTTCATGACATAATGTAACAACTCTGCTAGTAAAAGTGTTGCACAGAGCTCTAATCTTGGCAAACTTATTTCTTTTGTTGGTGCTACCCTGGATTTAGCACATAATAACGACGACGAAATTTCACCTGCTGCGTTGGTCACAGCATAAATGCATGCGCCGTATGCTCGTGTGCTGGCATCAGAAAATGCATGTATTTCTGTTGAATTAATAATGGGTACATACCGAGAAATGCGTATGTCATTTAGCGAAGCCAACTCATTCTGGAAAGAAACCCATCTGGTATAAATTTCTTGAGGTACACTTTCGTCCCAATTAACCTTAAGCTTCCACAAATCTTGCATTAAAATTTTGCACGTTACTATTATTGGATTCAATACGCCTAAGGGATCGAAAACACTTGCTAACTGCGACAATATCATTCGCTTTGATACCTTGACCTGTTTGTCTTCGACATTGTAGTTGAATAAAAAACAATCTTCCCTTGGAGACCATTTCAAACCGAGGGCTTTTATATATTCGCTTTTGCCAAACGTCACAATTTCTTCTTTGTCGCATTCAGCTACATCTTCAATAACTTTGTTGTTGTTTGATGCAAATTTACGAAGTGGAAAACCACCCTTTTCCAACAATTCAATTACCTGTTTTTTAATTTCAGTAACATCTTCGATTGTTGAGCCACCAGTAAATAAGTTGTCGACATAGAAGTCTCTAAGTGTGACAGTAGAACCTATAGGAAAATTGGTAGCCTCTTCGATCGCCAATTGTCGTAGACATTTTATAGCCAAATATGGTGCGCTGCTAGTTCCATATGTGACTGTCAGTAACTCGTACAAATCAATTTCATCCTCACCTGAATTTCGCCATAATATGGTTTGCCATTTAGTATCTTGCTTGTCGATAAGAACTTGCCTGTACATTTTGGCTATGTCTGCCATTAAAACAAATTTGTGTGTTCGAACTCTAATCAAAATAGTAGCCAAGTCGTCTTGCAATGTAGGGCCAACTCGCAGTATGTCATTAAGAGAAACTCCGCTTGAAGTTCGGCATGATGCGTCGAACACTACCCGTAATTTGGTGGTGGAGCTATCGAGTTTTGTGACACAATGATGAGGGATAAAATTACGCGATTCTGAAAAGTTTTCAATCCGAACCATATGATTTAGTTGTTTATATTCTTCAACGAAGTTTTTGTACTGGCTATGTAGATCTACATTTTGTTTTAATTTTTTCTCTAGACCAAGAAACCGGTTTCGTGCGATGTAATATGAGTCGCCAAGACAATTTGGGTCTTTTTTAAACGGCAATCTAACGACGAATTTGTTGGTGATTGGACATCGAGTTGTTGTTTTTGCAAAAAATCGTTCATATTCTTCCTCTTCGCTCGTAAATTGGGTATGTGGTGATGCATAAATATGTTCTATTAACCAAAAACGTTCTAATATGTCGTCCAGTTTGGGTTCGATAATTGTGGCATGAAGCGATGTATGTAATGAAGACGATAAATTATTATTAACTGGTCCAGACACGACCCAGCCCAGTTGGGTTTTTTGTAAAATTGGTAAATTGTCACCTAACTTAATCTGACCTACCATAAGCAACTCATAAAAAATACTAGCACCAATTAAGCAATCAATATGTCCAGGTTTCTCAAAATGTGGATCGGCCAAATTAATGTTACATGGTATACTAATTTTGTTTTTCTCAACGGCACTTGTAGGTTGAAGATGAGTTATGTGCGGCAAAATAATTGCTTGTATGGTTGAAGAATATGTATTTTGAAGCGATTCGATAACAATAGAACATACCCCTTGAGATTTGACGGTTGCCGTACCAACACCATTAATTTGTATATTTGATTTTTCTCGACGTACTTGTAGATGTTGTGCTATTTTCGAAGAAATGAAATTTACCTGGGATCCGGAGTCTAATAACACACGAGCTTTTATTTTGATGCCAGAAGGTGTACCAAGATTAACTATTGCAGTTGCCAATAGGACGTCACTTTTGAGTTCAGTTGCTTGACACGAGGATGGAGAATTATCTGCTGCAGTTGTAGACGATTCTTTTGTTGATTCCGAGTTTGATTGGGATTGTGGCACCTCACGATGTAATAACGTATGATGCGAAGCATTACAAACCTGACATTTGTGTTTAGATGGGCAATTACTCATCATGTGATTCACCCTTAAACAATTTAGACATAATTTATTACGTTTTGCCAGTGCAAATCTATCTTGCGAGGTCATTTTCATAAATGACAGGCACTTAAAAGGACTATGTATTCCTGCTTTGCATAGACTGCATTTATTCCATTGTTCACTAGCGACGAACGAAGTTTTTGGCTTGCTTGAATACAATTTTTGTTGATGTGACGATGACGAAGGATGATTTGAGAGGGCTGAGTCGATGAAGCTGATAGTTTGACAACGTTTCTCTAGAAAACTGGCCAAAGCTTCCCAATCTGGAAGCCTAAATGATGTGGAGTCACTCTGAGTAAATTTTGATGATACTTCTTCCTCCCAAAGAGCTTGTGTTTCTTTATCTAAGCGTGATGTTACCAGATACAGCAAAATTCCATCAGCGATTTGTATATTAGACGCAAACGATTGAAGCGCTCTAACATTGGCGTTAATTTGATCAATAAATTGACGTAGCGATGACACATTAGGCCGCGTGATTTTTTCCACTTCAAACATTTTACTTAGATGGGCCTGAAAAATGTACCTCTTATTGTCATACCTAGCCTTTAGTAATTGTATAGCCTTGTTGTAATTTGTCCCAGTGATTTCTAATGATTGAATGATGTTTGCAGCATTACCTTTCAAGCTTGATTTTAAATATTGAAATTTTTCAACAGGCGACAAATCTTTATTTTGATGAACTAATACGTTGAAGGTACTATAGAAATCTGTCCACTCCTGTGGTGCTCCCGAAAATGTTGATAATTGCAAATTTGGTAGATGAGTTCGCATAGACGTGGTCTGAGGCATTTCCAAACGAGTGCTGTTGATGTTGGTCTCCGATTGAGATTTCAGAACTGCTATGTGCTCTACAAATTTCGCTTTAGTCTCGGCGTACATTTCCTCCACCGAATGTCGAATAGGGTCATCTAGTTGTGTTTCATCTAACATTTCTAGCTGAGATTGAAGCTCTTCAAACTGCTCATAACTGCGATCCAGCAACGATATTTTGATCTCAGTGTAATGAATTGAAAACGTCTCGAGATTATTTAAGTTATTTTTTGCCGTTTCAAAACGATTTTCTAATTGTTTTCTTTGACGTAATTTAAACTGAACGTTCTGATCTGATGGAGGAGTTTGCACCTCATCAGTATTTCCCGATTTACCTTCGTTCTGCATGTCGAATAAACCGATTACGATTAAGAGACCGAATTTTTTGGACCGATTTAGATATCCGGTTCGAAGGACCTTATGGAAACGTTAAAGCGTTTTTTAACGTTTTGTTCCGAAATGAACAATCAAAAACTTTTCAACACAAAAGAAAAACAAATTTTTGTAATTTTTGATTTTATAAACTTTTATTTCACTGGATGTGTTTTTTAATACTAATATAATTTATACTTTTATATGTAATTTACTTTACAATTTTAATTGTATATTTTTAAATTTTAAAGTATGTATTTTATTTTTCACTTGTACAAAACTAATTTGATTTATGCGCAGAACGAAGTTTTCAAATTGATCTCTATTTGTCTACTGTTTAATATTTCCAAAAAATACAAATTCTTTTTAAATTCTTTTACATACAATTGTTTTACATAGTCGGTAACTGTTTAATCACGCTACTAATCTCTACATGATCTACTTACAATTGTATATACATACATGTATAGGTACATAATTAAATAAATGAAAGAATGCAATAACAATAATCCAAACCAGTTTCCTTATGTTTGTTTTTTACTTTTTGCTATAATTTTTATGATTTGTTTTTGGAGTTTCAAATTTTGAAGTTTTGATGTTGCTTATTAAATTAACACTCTGTGAGCTGATGACACAAAAAATAGAACTTCTTAACATGGACATTCATGAATAAAAATAATCTCATAGCTTTAAAGATTTTGGGATACGAACACTGTACGGTTATTTTTATATATTGCAGGAACAGGCTTTAATGCATTCATTTTGTTTTTAAGAGATTTTACGAATTCATCCGTTGGATGCTCTGTCGTGATTTCCATAAAGAAATCTGCTGGTAGGAGTAGAGCAGTAACATAAAAAAGATCTGATTGTGTACACTTCATAAAGCTTGATCGAAGACCTAACAAGAAAGTTGGTAAAGCAGCGGTCCAGTTTGTGTTGTGGTGGCACATTAAAGCTGTTTTTAGACATCTATTCCATCTCTCGATCATTCCATTTGCAGATGGGTGATATGGAGATGTGCGGATACGTTGAACGCCGAGAATTTGTCCCAGTTCTTTAATTAATTGTGATTAAATTTGTCAGCCTTGATCTGTAGATACTCTTAGGGGGACACCTAACCTTGCAATCCATTCTTTATAGAAAGCTTCGGCCACTGTTGTTGTTTTGCAATCCTCCATTGCAATCGCCTCAGACCAACGAGTAAGTCTATCGATGCATTTCAAAAGAAAAGTATAGCCTTTGTGAGGAGGATCTACTAAGTCTAGATTTACATATGTGAGAAAATCGGTCCGCTGGAGTAGGATAAGAAGATATTTCACTTCGTGTATATCGATGCATCTTTGATCGCTGACAGCTCATGCAAGTGTTTATCATAGCTTTTATGTCTTTACCCATTTTAGGCCATACAAATCGTTTCCTAATTCCTTCTAATGTTGATGTATATCCGCTGTGGGAAAAATCATAGAATGCGAGAAAAAAGCTTGCACTATGAATTATGAGAGATGAGAATAAACGGTCTTACATTTATAGTTTAGGTATCACAATAGAGGGGTTTGCTATTTGCTGCAACTTTAAATGTTTAAAAATTAAAGATGTGGTTTCCGGATTCGATAACAATTTTTATAATTCGGGATCATTTTCTTAATCTATAGTAGTTTGTTTGTAGTCTATATTAGCGGATCCAGAAATTATCGAAATACGTGAAAGCGTATCTGCTACCAGGTTATCAGAACCTTTGATATGGAGTATATCTGTTGAAAAAAATATAACTGACATTAGGCCAAAAATTAATTTTGAGAATTGTAGAAATTTAAGCAGCTCGAAAGACAACAAAATTCTGCATCGTATAGGGATTTTTTATGGCTCTTGCTTGATATTTGTCGCTTTGGGACACTGTTAAACTCAGGAAAGTTGAGTAAATTGCATTCGTTTTTATTGACTTTATACGATTTTGAGAGGTGTGCATATATTTTTTTGTGGATAAACGAATAAAGATATTTGTAATTTTTTCTGTGAAAAGCTATATTCTTGCACTAATTTTTAGAAAAAATTATATTTTCTTATTTTTATGATAAAAAATTTCATTCGAAATTAAAAAAGGGATTTTATTTGTTAATTTTTTTTGTCAAAAAAAGTGAAAATTTTTTTTAGAGTAAGGGCCTAAAAATGTTATATATCACCAAGGTATATTTATTTTACTAGGTAGTGGCATCCCTACAAAAAATACAACAATACAAGAACAACATGGCATTTTGTTGTTGCTTTGTAGTTCGAATTGTCAAAAAACATATAAGAAAATTGAGAAGGCGTGTATGGGTTTTATTGCTTTCTCACTTCTACACTATAAAATTTCTGAACACATTCAACTTTTGACATGTCGAACTACTAAATCAGCTGGGCGGACGACACTACCTAGTAAGATATATATATACCTTGTATATAGCTATAAAATTTATACTGTAAAAAAAAACGTTTCGCGTTTTTGCTCCATTTTTTTTTTTTAATTTCACCTTTTTTCTGTTTTTGCTCATCTTGCATATGTAGGTAGATACGAGTAATAAACCTTGTTGTCGGTCATAAATTGTTTTTGGTGTCTAAGTTGTTTGAGATAAATTAATTGTTATTATTTTAAATAAAATTTTTTGTTACTAGTGTAAATTATTTATTATCTATACATAGAATAAAACTGTGATTTTCTGCCTGTCTCACAGTGAACGGTCCCCATAGTAAAACTGGAAATAAATCGAAGTTATGGTAGCTTAATAAAATTTTTGGCACATATCTCCCTTGGCCTACTAATTTCAAAAAATGAAAGCATTCGCCCGTGCACTCACCTTGTATTAATTCGCCCTGGTTTAAAGCATAGCCTACTATTATCATACATTTTCAAATATTAAAAATATCAACTGATAATTTTAATAAAAATATCAAATATGGATGACTTTTAAAATAATTATATTTCAAAAGTTGGCATAGAAAACACCCAAATGTTTGTATACATATTTTAGTATATATAACAGAAAATAAGATTATTTATTTATAAAAGTAGTTTTTTGATGTGCCTATTTTTTCGGGTCCATCAAAGCTGACTGTTTTTTTTTTAAGTACATATTTTGGCTAAAAACTTCACAATTTTTTTTACATTGTTGTTATAAATATTTGAATTTTAGGATTTTTTCATTGTTTCTGCTACATTTCTGAATAAAACAAATAAATTTGCATGCATTTTTATTGAAAAATGAATTTTTGAGATTTATTTTTCCAAACCTTGTCACTTAAAAATTATCAAAATAATTCGACTTAAAAGCCGTGTAACTTTTTATAGATGTAACGCACATGAAAAACCAAACCACCTCTGGAATCGTGGGAGTCTTAGCTTTCATCCCGTATGTAGTTTCTTGATAAGTTCGAAAGTTTTTTTTTTTGATTTTTTTTTCCACTAGACAGTTTACTGTATGTCTGTTTGTGTTCGCATCACGTAAAAGCTGGTTGAATTATAATAAAATTTTAATGGAGAGGTACCTCAGTGTTTCAAATATAGGATTTTTTCCCGTAAAAATATCTCATAACCAAGAAGCAGCGAGAACAAGTGGTAAAAGTACGCAATTTTACCGATTCAATGGTACTGCAAACTTGGCAGCAACTTTTATTTCTGTCAGCGGGTACTTTAAATCACTATTTATAGTAATCTAAAATCATTTTGGAATTTTATACAAATTTTAAATTTTTATATAAAGCCTATATTTTTGAGTAATTACCCAGGGATGGGTACCTTTATATAAAGTGAATAAATTAACCATATCAAGTGAATTACTTTCAAAGCAAAATAATGATGCTGACGAAGTAGTGGGCACAGCTAGGGTTGTCAGATATGGCGATTCCCTCACCAAACGTGCCGATTTTCAATCTTATTTGGCGATCAAATTTTGTATTTGACGATTTTTAAAATAACTCGCGATATTAGCGATTTTTCACTGACTTTTGGCCAACATTAGAAACTGAATTAAGGAATATTAAAATTAATAACAGAGAAATTGAAGTTTTAAAATTAAATTGTTTTTTATATATTTAAATATGATTTTACTTCTTTCGAAACATAAATTCACGTACATCTATCCATTTTCATATTTAAAAATGTTTATTTAAAGTTTACAAACATCTTTCCATTTTAAAATATTACAATTTCTTATCACAAACAAAATTACTTGTTTTCAAAACCCGCGATACGGGTCTTCTAATTTAGCTTTTTTCACCCTTCACTCTCTGAATCGACCTAACTTTTGCTAACTTGAATTTGTTCCACAGTGTTACTGGATACGAGTAGAATAGTCGAATTCAATAATGAATTCCACCAAACTCCACTTTGACACACGTGCTTTAAATTTTATAATTCTAAATATGGCATGTGGCACACATCTGTTGATCTTTAGTGATGTTGAATAAATTGAATTCCTATAAAACATATTCTAAATAAGAACACGGTGACAAATACCTAGCACGCCTTTAAAATTTCAAGTTATTAATTTTTTCATATCTTATGGGGCACCCTTTATTTTTAAAATGAAAGTCATATTCGCGAAAATTGCATCGCTATTGGAATACCCTTTAAATTTTAGGAATTGTTGTTATAACGGCCATGGTAATACACTTTCTATAAAAATATCAGGCCTACCTATTGCGGTTCAAACAATAAGGTAATATACGTGTCACTGATGGATCACACTTTAGTAATTAGTAATTTTCACAGCGGCCGAAGTACAACATCTACAAGCCAAGAGTCTATATATTACAGTTCAAAAAATAAGGCTATTTAAGTAAAAATCATGTCTCTGTCGGAACACCCTTTAATTTTGTTATTTGTTATAAAGGCCATGGAAATTCTCTTTCTATGAAGATATCAAGAGTTTACCTATTACGATTAAAAAAAAGTCACTATACGTAAAAAACATGTCATTGTCGGAGCACCCTTTAATTTTTAGTAATTGTCATATCGCACAGTGGTTTCGCTCATATGACAAAAATAAATAAATTGTTGCTAATGTCATCAAATTACTCTCTTCTAAATTTGTTTTAATAATTTCTAACAGGAATTTTTTAATGCAAACAATTAAAGTGCAATTTTATATACAAGTAGAAAGTTGATTAAGCGACTGTGGAAACAAAGTGAATACTTATTCGTTAAAATAAATTTAATTAAAGTGCCCAATTAAAATAATTAATATGGAAATTAGTGTGAATGGTATTGACATTATTTTTAAGAAATAATAACTTAATAAATTGTGTTGTACTTTTTGTAAAGTGCTGATTTTTAAGAAGTGTTTTTATTAACACGAATTGCTATTCTTTGTAAAAAATACTTTGAGTTTAAGTTAGTTTCCCAATGAAAGCCAATGACCAAATTGGTTTGTAAAAGTTAATACGCATCTATAGTTAAAAATTATGTTTAATTCAAGTGCAGGTTTTTTCTATATATTCAATATACTAGCTTAACCTCTATGTTTATTTTGTTTTTAAATTTGTTGTGTATCTCGTAAGATTTAATTAGACTGACAGTTTTGTTGTTATTTATAATTATTTTTTTTGTCGATATTATAGAAACATTTCGTCAGTGCATATTTTCACAAATGACAATTTTCGAGCTTTGGTGCTCTAAGAAGTGTTCAAATTCGGCGAAATCACAGCAAGTTTATGATGAAGTAATCAAATTAATTAATTTTGAATGCGAAGAAGGTACTTTTTGTGAATTATTTAAATGTGTACAATATTTGTGTAAAAGAATTTCTGACATTTAGAAAAAGAATCCCCGCTTAAAATCAGACGTTTTAAAAAATCATTCAGACTGGTTAGCTAAAAAAGAGGTTGTTTTTTTAAAACTGAAAAACGTATGTGAGTCACCTAAACAAAAAGTATTAATAGCGAATAAACGTGCCCTTCATCTCATTTCTCAAGTTCCTCAAAAAGAACAAAACAACGAAGAATAGCAAAGTTGGCACAATCTGATGCGGCGGCAGCGGACCGAAGCAAGCCTGTTCGGAATCAAATGCCGCTGAAGTTCTTGCATTAATAATTGACACAAATTTAACAAAGCAACAGTATTTGCATATTCGAAATTTTGTAAACTCTAAGGTTTCCTTCAGTTTATTTCCTAGTTACGAAAGGGTATTGAGGGAAAAGAAAAAAATTATTTTTTTAGAATTGTTTATATAGCGAACTAAGTTTTAATTACTGCTTACATATTTTTAGTGTATTCCTCCTACTGTTCAAGAAATAAGCACATATTCGTGAATAACATCTCTCTATCGGAACACCCTATAAGTTTTAGAATTTGCTTCTATAGCGGCCACAGTTATATACCTTCTGTGTGTATATGCGTATATGCGAATGTTTGTAACGAGTGATTTTTTAAGAGCTTGAGAACTTTTTTTTAAAAAAAAACGCATAAAATTTGCAAAATCTCATCGGTTCTTTATTTGAAACGTTAGATTGGTCCATGACATT
This sequence comes from Phasia obesa, assembly GCA_949628195.1. Lineage (NCBI taxonomy): Eukaryota > Metazoa > Arthropoda > Insecta > Diptera > Tachinidae > Phasia > Phasia obesa. The sequence goes on along the minus strand of OX451218.1, from coordinate 52,190,847 downwards.
TACTTTTTGAAGATAATTTCATTTAAATGTTGACCGCGGCTGCGTCTTAGGTGGTCCATTCGGAAAGTCCAATTTTACGCAACTTTTTCGAGCATATCGGCCGGAATAGCCCGAATTTCTTCGGAAATGTTGTCTTCCAAAGCTGGAATAGTTGCTGGCTTATTTCTGTAGACTTTAGACTTGACGTAGCCCCACAAAAAATAGTCTAAAGGCGTCAAATCGCATGATCTTGGTGGCCAACTTACCGGTCCATTTCTTGAGATAAATTGTTCTCCGAAGTTTTCCCTCAAAATGGCCATAGAATCGCGAGCTGTGTGGCATGTAGCGCCATCTTGTTGAAACCACATGTCAACCAAGTTCAGTTGTTCCATTTTTGGCAACAAAAAGTTTGTTAGCATCGAACGATAGCGATCGCCATTCACCGTAACGTTGCGTCCAACAGCATCTTTGAAAAAATACGGTCCAATGATTCCATCAGCGTACAAACCACACCAAACAGTGCATTTTTCGGGATGCATGGGCAGTTCTTGAACGGCTTCTGGTTGCTCTTCACTCCAAATGCGGCAATTTTGCTTATTTACGTAGCCATTCAACCAGAAATGAGCCTCATCGCTGAACAAAATTTGTCACATTTGAACATTTCGAACCGAACACTGATTTTGGTAATAAAATTCAATGATTTGCAAGCGTTGCTCGTTAGTAAGTCTATTCATGATGAAATGTCAAAGCATACTGAGCATCTTTCTCTTTGGCACCATGTCTGAAATCTCACGTGATCTGTCAAATACTAATGCATGAAAATCCTAACCTCAAAAAAATCACCCATTATAAGGCGTTGCTAGGCTAATCGACAACAACAACTAAATGACTACATAAAGAAAAGGATTCGATGGGAATAAATTCCCACAACCGTTTTGCTATTTTAGATAGTGAAACAAGTGAATCAAAAACGGCAGTTATTAGGGAGAATTCATTTTATGTGGATTTTATTAAACGTGGTAACATCAACGAGACGAAAATTCAAATAAATGACGATACCAGCTATCGTAAAAAAATCGATGAATTTGAAAAATGCAAGAAAAACTTTTATACCTATCAACTCAAGAGCAGCAAAGGTCTACAGGTTATTAAAGGTATAGATTCATATGTGGTATAGATTCATATGTGTTTTCAAAGGACATAACAAATGGCCTTCAAAAAGCTAGATTTAAGGTAAAACATGTAGATAATCTCAGAAATAGAGAACGTGTGCCCCAACCACTTTTTCGAGTTGAACTTGAACCTGGAGATATGAGATTGAAGAAAAACGAAACGCATCCAATTTACAATCTGAAATATCTACTGCACCGAAAAATTAGAGTGGAGGAGCCACATAAGCGATCAGGACCCGTCCAGTGCCTGAATTGCCAAGAGTAAGGCATACTGTAAGTTATCACCGGTTTGCGTAGTGTGTGGTGAGCTACATTGTTCCGCTCAATGCGCTAAACCTAAGAATGACGCTAATGTTAAAAAATGTAGCAATTGCGGTGGAAACCACACTGCTTATTACAGAGGCTGTCCAGTTTTCTCTGTGGTAAGGAAGTCAATCCAAAAATTAAATACTCCTGCTAAGCAGCCACAATATCGAACAAATGCGCATTACCCCCAGTTACATCAACCAACAACCCAACATATTTCATACGCGGATATGTTAAAATCTAACCATTATTTCAGTGCACAAAGCTACACCGACAACTAATTCTACTCCAAATTTACAATCGCATCCTAAAGAACAAACATCATCTGGTAATTTTAATCGTCGCGAAGCAAGAATCGAAACATTAGTGCATTCGTTAAACAGTTTTATGAGCTGTATTTCTATTTCTCTATGTTGCAGGCGATACTGAGCAAACCACGAACTGTTTAAAAATATGTTTCTGGAACGCAAACGGCTTGCGCCAACACAAAAATGAACTCGAGTACTTCCTTAAGACGGAACACATTGACGTCATGCTGGTTGCAGAGACTCAATTAACAATAAATAGCTTTTTTAAAATAAATGGCTATATCTTATATGACACCATAGACCCCCGTGGCAGAGCATGTGGTGGTTCAGCAATACTAATAAACGCTTGAATCAAACATTATTTACTGTGTGATTTTTGTGAAGATTACTTTCAAGAAACAAACATCTGCATTGCAGAATTTTATCAAAGCTTAGTTATTTCTTCAATTTATTCACCTCCTAGGTTTCAAATATCAGAGAGTCAATACAGATTTACAATTCTCAAAAGCGCCCTACAAAACGCAAAGGGAATTACTTGGGGACTGCAAGGTCATTTAAACGATCTTGATTACGCACACGATATCTGCCTATTAGCTCACAGCTCCTCAGACATTGCATCAAATCTGCAAAATATGACAACAGCAACAGATGCGGCCGGGCTTAAGATTAACACTACCAAAACGAAAACCCTGCGAATTAATGCATCGTGTCAAGAATTATTCACTATAAATAATAATCAAATAGAGGATGTCAGACAGTTTTGCTATCTTGGGAGCGTAATTTCCAAAAATGCCGGGTCAAGTGAAGACATTTACAACCGTATACAGAAAGCGCGACTAACTTTCGGTCGTTTAAGACCCATTTGGAATTCGTCTTCACTATCTCAGCACACAAAATTAACAATATTTAACACAAACGTCAAGTATACTCTCCTCTACGGTTGTAAGACATGGAATGTTGCCCCTCGAGACATGCAGAAGATACAGGTGTTTGTGAATCAATGCCTCCGCAGGATATTGCGAATATTTTGGCCTAGAGTGTTATCCAACAACTGGGAACAATCCAACCAAGAAATCATGGCCACAGAAATAAAAAGACTTAAGTGGCGGTGGATTGGCCACACTTTAAGAAGACCAAGGAACGACATCACAAGAAATGCTATAGACTGGAAGCCGCAAGGGAGCCGAAGAAGAGGACCTCCAGCCAATACGTGGAGAAGGTAAATCGATGTAGAAGTGACTGAAATGGGTAAAACCTGGGGCGAAGTGAAAACGTTGGCACAAGGCAGGAATATGTTCAACCAATTTATTGAGGCCCTATGCTCCTTATAGGATCAATGGGAATACATACATATATATATATATATATATATATACATATATATATATACATATATATATACATATATACATATATATATATATATACATATATATATACATATATACCTATATATATATATATATATATATATATATATAATATATAAATCACTAGGTCCCTGTTTCATAGCATCAGGCGTCTACAACGCTAAAAAAATATCCCGCTAAGAACTCCAGAAGACGTAGTGCATAGTCTTACTGATTTTGATCAAAACCTTAAATTAGCTGCCCAACACGGTAAACCGACAACTAATAAGACACAATCAAATCTTTTCTCAGCTCTTGGCTGAGAAAAGAAAAATTCGCAGAGAGTGGCAATCGCACATATTTCCTCAACTTAAAAGCAGACTTAAAGAATGCACGAAACGGCTAAGAGATTTACTAGGATCCCGAAGAACAGCATCTCTGAAAAACTATTTAAAAGACCTTGACCAAACTCCTCAATCAGATTATTCATTATGGCGTGCATGTAGAAACATTAAAAGGCCAGTAGTACATAAGCCTCCCTTGCGAACTTCGTCTGCAGACTGGGCAAGGAATGATACCGAAAAAGGCATTTGTTGAACATATGAAAAAGGTCTTTACTCCAAATGTATTGACTGTTGCAGTTGATTTGACAACTGCCGAAGCTGGTGCTGCAGTACCCTTAAGATTTCATTTTAGTGATATTGAAAGGGTAATAACAGATTTAACCAAGAAAGCCCCTGGCTTTGATAAAACCAGTAACAAGATGTTATTTGAGTTGCCCCATACAGCTCGCAAAAATATTCTTTTTATTTTTAACGCCATTTTACGTCTTGAGTACTTTCCTTCAGGTTGGAAGGTTTCGCTAATAACTACGATTTCTAAAGTTGAATCGTACAGACCTATAAGTCTCTTATCAAATATGTCAAAGCTGTTTGAGAGGATGTTAATAAATAAGCTGAACCCCATTCTAAGCGACAAAGAATGTATTCCGAACCATCAATTTGGCTTCATTACATAGTACAATCGAACAAACTCACAGGTTAGTTAACGTAATTAAGAAGACCTTTGAAGAAAAAAAAAAAATACCGCTCTGCGCTTTTTATCGACGTTTCCCAAGCATTCGATAAGGTATGGCACGATGGCCTAAAATATAAGTTAAAACTGAATTTGCCCGAAAACTTATATAAGCTGTTACATAATTATTTAACTGATCGGAAGGAAATTCATTGTTAAAGAAGGTAATTTTTTAAGCTCACCCGAGCCAATTGAAGCCGGAGTTCCCCACGGTAGTATATTGGGGCCGATTTTATACTTGTATACTTCAAATATGCCAACTAGTGACCGAGTCCACACATCGACATTTGTTGACGACACAGCTTTTTTAAGCATTCACGAAAGTCCCGAAGTAGCATCACGATATTTACAAGATCACATATTAATTTTAGAAAAGTGGTTGAAGAAATGGAAAATTAAGGTCAATGAACAAAAATGTACTCACATAAGGCCTAATATATAAGCTATAACTGAATTTGCCCGTAAACCTTTATAAGCTGCTAGATAGTTATTTAACCGAACGAAAATTTATTGTGAAAGAAGGAGATTTTTTGAGCTCACCCCAGCCAATCGAAGCCAGAGTTCCACAAGGTAGTATATTGGGGCCCTTTTTATACTTATTGTATATCACGATATTTACAAGACCACATATCCAATTTAGAAAAATGGTTGAAGAAATGGAGAATAAAAGTTAATGACAAATATGTACTCACATAACTTTCACACTGCGTAGAGAATCGTGCACCCCTATTCACATAAATAACCAAATGATACCTCAGCTTTCAGACGTGAAATATCTAGGCATACATCTTGACCGGCGCCTTACTTGGAAACGCCACATAGAATCAAATAAAGTTAAAAACAGTCCAACTAAACTGGCTTATCGGCAGAAATTCTACTATCGCTTTAGATTGCAAATTTTTATTGTACAAATCAATTTTAAAACCAATTTGGTGCTATGGCATTCAATTATAGGGCACTGCCTCAGCTAGCAATATAGAAAAAATCCAAAGGTGCCAAAATCAGATACTACGGATGATCACAGTTGCTCCCTGTTACATAAGAAGCTCGCAGATCCACAAAGATCTCAACATGGCAACAGCTAAATCAGAATTAGCGAAATATGCAGTAACGTATTTGAAGAAGCTTGAAACACATCTGAATCCGCTTGCTCGCAACATGCTAAATGAACGTGGTTACATTCGTCTAAGAAGGAGGGACATTTCTTCTCTCACCCGAACATCAGAGGGATGACCCGCAAATGATAGATTTTTATTTTAGACTTAATTATTGTTAGTTCAAAAATATATTTGAAGATTCAATAAATAAAATATAAAAAAAAAGTTCTGAAACTCTTCACACCAACCTCCCAAAGCCCACCCATATGTGGAGCTCCAGGGGTATGAAATACCCATCAGTTAATTGAAAAGAGTTCTTGGCTAAGAGTTGGTTCTTTAAGTCAGAAATAAATTGTTTTTTATCCTTTTTCAAAACATTAGCTGCACCAACAAAAGCGGTTCCATTATCCGAATAAATATGGGATGGACAACCTCTTCAGGAGAAAAATCGAGAAAAAGCAGTCAGTGGTCACATCATTTGTGGCTTCAAGATGAATAGCTTTCGTGGCGAAACAAACAAATACCAAAACGTATCCCTTTGTTATTCGACATCCACGACCTACTTATATAAAGATTTTATTTCGAATGGACCTGCAAAATCAAGTCCTGTATGAGTAAAAGGTCGAGAAAGAGTTGTTCTCTCGGGAGGTAAGGCAGCCATCATCTTCTGACCCATCTTCTTTTTACAGTTATGGATAACTGTACGAACAATGTTTTTCAACCCAAAACGCTTGCCTTATTAATCTCAACATTAACGAATTTTCGCCATGTTTTGAAAATTTATGAATGTATTCTAATATAAACGGGTAAAATAATATATATATATATATATATATATTTAATCCTTTAATTCCCAGTGGAACATAGGCCCGCAACAAATGTTTTCCATTGTATTTGATCATTACACAATAATTTCATCTCACTCCAGGATACACCATGCTCATGCAACTCTTTCTCAATTTGCCGTCTCCAAGTATTTGCAGGTCTGCCAGGTCTCCTAGAACCTTGGGGGTTATATTCGACGGACTGTTATGTTGCTAGCTGGCGTTATCATTGTATATCCTAGCCAACCAACGCGATCTTATATTTAAATCCAAAGGAATATGATTTGTTCTAGTCCACAAGTCTTGATTTGATATTATAGCTGGCCAGAATATTCTAAGTATACGCCTGAGGCAATGGTTTACAAAAGCTTGCATAGATCATATTTCGCGATTCGATACATTCCACGTTTCGCAGCCATTTAGAAGCACCGATTTCACATTGCTGTTAAAAACCTTGACTTTGGTGTGAATTGAGATATTTTGCGATCTCCAGAATTTGTTAAGAGTTCCAAAAGCTTGCCTTGCCTTACAAAGTCTATTCCGAATATCTTTTAGAAAAAGTTTTCAACATCATCAATGCGTTGCCCCGTAAGCTGTAGGGTAATAGCTTCGGAAAACGTTCTTCAAAAGTTAAGGGTAGGTGATTTCGATAATCTACCATTAACTCTCATAAAACCATTCGAGTCAATAAATGGGGAAATCTTGTATTTTGTGAGCTTTTACGGGAAACGTTTGATCCTGTTTTTAAAACAGAATATTCCTGAAAATGAGCACTCTGACATAAAACAATTAAGCGATTTTTTACAAAATTCAATTCATTTTGACTAAGCGGTTCAGAAGAAAACTTACGAGACTGTTTATGTTTCGTGTGAACTGAGTGATAAAAACGAAAAACATTTGAAAGCACTCGCATTGCACGGCGTAAATCCGAAAAACGGGTCAAAACTTCCTCTGATGTAATTGTTCGCGTAACATTTACGTGAATTGAACGAGTCTAAAAGAAGAAGAAGACTCTCATTGTTTGATGTTCACTTTCGAAGCGAAAATCCAGCAGACTTAAAAACACACGTTACTTCATCACGATTACGAACTGCTTCTTCAATCGTATGTTAGCCAGCGAGAATATCGTCAAAATACATTTGATTACGCAAAATTTCAGAAGCTTTGGGGTGTACTTGTTTACAATCATCAGCCAGCTGATGCAAAGTTCGTTCAACATCCTTATTAGGATTTGAACGATCAATATTTACCGCTACATTTTTTTAATGTCAGCGTTAAAAACAAATTGAAATAGTCGCCATCTAAGAACTAAAATAATTAAATTAGAGTGTAAAGTGGGTCCAGTATGTAAAATGTGATTTAAACTCACTCCATTAGAGGAGGGGTTTGGTGCGTTAAAAACTACACGAAGTTTAGTAGTTACACTATCAGGCTTCAACGCAGCATGATGAGGTAAATAGTAGTAAGTATTCGGGGTATGAAAACTATCTGGAACCACTTTTTACATATGGCCTAGAGTAACATAATACTCACAGACAACCTAGTCGTATTGGGTTTTTACCTCAGGAGTTCTTAACAATATTGATTCGTTCCTAAGAAACTAAAACAAAACTGCCTTTCAGGAAAGACCAACTTTCAAATTGTCAGGAAAATCAGACTTAAAGGGTAATGAAACAACATAACGACCGTCGTCATTCCTATAAGTGGTCTTACGATACAAATTTTCACAAAAAGAGTCATCAGAAGACAACTGTTTGATCTTAGGCACTTCTTCAATTTCCCGGAGTCTAGCAATTTGTTCATTTAAATCCAAATGATTATAATGAAACAACAGAGTTCATGTGGCGTGACTGAGGGACTTTCCCTGTAAGTATCCATCCAAAAACTGTATTTTGTGCTATCATGTTTCCACCAGGATGTTTATGAACATCTGTAAACATAATTTGAGAATATATGTCTGCACCGATAAGCAAGTCCATATGGGATTATTTAAAATCTGTCAGTGGTATTTCGGGTATATTAAAATCGATAAAATTAGCTAATGAACATGTGGGTAGCCGTCCCGTAAGCTTTTCAACAACATATGCTTCCGTATTTAGTTCAAATTTCGGATCTATAGAAGATCCAAGCGAAATCAGGCATATTTTGGTCGATTTTGCTGCCATAGCACCATCTAAGCCTAAAACTGTGGCAGCAGGGGCAGAAAGTATGGGAAGTGATAACCTTTTTTACGCCATTAAACAATATATCAACTACTGTGGTTCCCAACAAAACTGAAGAGTAAGGGGTGGACTGTAACCTTGTAGCAAAGTTTTGAAGAGAACGTGCAGCGGCAGATGTTGACGGTCTCTCATCAGTACCAGCACTATTTACAGTGGTATTAGGGAAGAATTTAAACGACGATGAGAATTTTCAGGTTTAATTAAATTTGCTTCGGATCTTTGTCGTACTTGAGCAGAAGATTCCGCACGATGAAGCAGCGAATGTTGTTTTTGCTTACATATATTTTTTTTTCAAAAATTGTTTATTGTATCTTCAATATTTTTGAACTAACATAATTACTCTTAAGTCTAAAATAAAAATATACTTTTTAAGTCCAGCCAGTGCTAGACAAAAATAATGTTTGTTTCACGGATTTTGCAATCATTTGCGGGTCATCCCTCTAATGTACGGCCAAGAAAAGCAGTATCTCTTCTTTTTAGTCGAATGTAGCCAGGTTCATTCAGCATGTTACGCGCTAAAGGGTTTGGATGAGATTCAAGCCTCTTTAGATATGTGACTGCATGTTTCACTATTTCTGCTTTAACTGATGGCATGTTTAGGTCTTTGTGCATGTTCGAATTTTTTATATACCAGGGAGCAGATGTAATCATACGTAGTATCTTATTTTGGCGCCTTTGAATTTTTTCTACATTGCTAGCTGAGGCAGTGCCCCATAACTGAATCCCATAACACCAAATTGGTTTGAGGATCGACTTGTACAGTAGAAGTTTACAATCTAAGCTCAGGATAGAGTTTCTGCCAATAAGCCAATTTAGTTGTACTGCTTTTAGTTTCATTTGTGTTAACTTGAAATCAACATGGCTTTTCCAAGCAAGGCGACGGTCAAGATGTATACCCAGATATTTAACGTCTGAAAGCTGTGGTATCATTTGGTTATTTATGCGAACAGGAGGGTATGTAAGTACATTTTTGCTCATTCACTTTTATTCTCCATTTTGCTAGCCATTTTTCCAAATTGAGTATGTGGTCTTGTAAAAGTTTTGATGCTTCTTGGGCACTTTCATGAATACTTAAAAAAGCTGTGTCATCTGCAAAAGTTGATGTATGCACTAGGGTGCTAATTGGCATATCTGATGTGTATAGTAAATATAAAATTGGACCCAAAATACTACCTTGGGGAACTCCGGCTTCAATGAGCTGTGGCGAGCTTAAAAAGTCACCTTCTTTTAGTAAAAACTTGCGATTCGTTAAATAATCTTTTAAGAGCTTATACAAGTTTTCGGGCAAGTTCAGCTTTAGCTTAAATATTAGGCCTTCGTGCCAAACCTTATCGAATGTTTGAGAAACGTCGATAAAGAGCGCAGAACAGTATTTTTTTTTTTCAAAGGTCATTTGAATTACATTTACTAATCTGTGTGTTTGTTTAATCGTACTATGTTGTTTTCTGAAGCCTAATTTATGGTTCGGAATACATCCTTTCGCGCTAAGAATTGGATTCAGCTTAGTTATTAATATTCTCTCAAATAACTTTGACACGTTTGATAAAAGGCTTATAGGTCTGTATGATTCTACTTTTGTGTGGTCTTTTCCTGGTTTAGGAATCATAGTAATCAAAGAAACTTTCCACTCTGTGGGAAAGTACTCAAGACGTAAGATGGCATTAAAAACAAACAGAATAATTCTGCGACCTATAAGGGGCAACTCAACTAACATCTTGTTACTTGGGTTAAAACATATGAAATCAACCGAAAATATTAACATTTCTGACCTCATCACCTCCAAATTTGATAAGATTTTGTACACATGATCTATGGATTGGCACAATAATATCTGCCAACTTTCAGGCATATAGCCTTCCAACTTTCAGAATTATGGCCATTCCAAGTTGGCAAAAATCAATAAAAATGCACTCAGATGCCTTAACACAATTTTTAATATCTCGAAAAGTATTCATTGTACGTTAATAATGAAGGGCTCATTTTACAGACAAAAACATGCGCCATTCAAATAAATTTTTTTTGGAATTTTCGATCAAGGATAATGTAAATAAAAAAAGGACTAAAATTTCCAAAGGATATATCTCGAAAATCAATATTTTTAAAAATCTCAAAAAAATACATGTCAATTCTTATTATGTTTTGTACAAGTCTGCCAAATTTCAATGTGGAGTCTTTATTACAACATGAGTTATTAAGAAAAAAGCAGGCGAAGGTTTATGTATGTCATGAAATGTACCAAAAAGGTGACAAACTACAGAAAGAAGAACAAATCAAATGTAACGGAACTTTTTCGATTTTTCTTTGCTTAAGCCTTTAATAAAAAGTACAACATAATGTATTATCATTATTAAACACTTTATTGCAGCATATTTATTATTTCTGAAGGATTTCAATTACAAAATCTGCATCTGCCGAGTAACGCTTGACTTTAATTTTTCTTTATCTACAGGTTCAATAGAATGCAGCTTTTGAGTTCCAGGAATAGTACGCAAATCTTTAAAACGAATTTGAAGGAACCGTGCTTCTTCTTCGTGGTCTTTTAGAGTTAAAAACTCGAAATTACAGTTCAAAAGATTTTGCAGGCACCATTCATATAATTGTTTTGGAGTAGTTATTTGACCTTGTAATGGACGCTGTAAACTAGCTCGACGTTCCTCTCTCTCTACGGTACCTCCAAGACCGTCACTTGGGCCTTTTCCATGGCTTGTTGCAAAAAAATGCCACTCAGCATTACATCCAAAATCTTCCATATGATAACATAAATTGATAAAGTTCTTTTTATTTTTAAACTGGGCAGCACTGCCGTCTGAAAAATACGTGATTTTCTTCGGGGTTGTTTCAAACTTTTTTCTCAATAATACATTCAGGTGGCGATGGACACTTGTTACATTTACGTAGGTGACACTTTGAAGAAGATGGAATGCATGTCTTTTGTTTCAAACAATCTTTGTAACATTCAAGCTGATAATTCGGAACACCACAGTTAATTTTTTTAAATTTATAGCATCAGCCATCAGCTTCACATTTTGATGCTTTGTACAAACACACACGTTATGAGATCCACACGCATTTGCTAGAATTATATTCCTCGGACGAAGTTGGCAAAACTTGGAAATACCTATTTTTATTCCATCATGTCGTTCCTTGAATAAGGCGTACATTTCTCTTAAGTTTCCAAGCAAAAGTCTTTTATTTTTCCTCACTTTAGTACTATTTTCAAAAACAGACACGAAATCTTTCTGTCCGGGCATACACCTGCTGACGTCATCGGATTCATAAAAGGATGTTACTAAACTGCTTGTCACTGGCGAAATTGGACTTCCCAGTTTTGGGTTAGGCGTACTCATCACACCCTTTGTTTCAACCAAATGCTTAACTTTTCGCGCGATATAGTTTGTAACCAGGAATTCTTCCTCAATTTTATGTATTGTCCAGCTTTTTGGTAAAACTGTTAGCAGTTGGATTTTCTCACTATTTTTTGTTAATGTTTTAAACTTTTCTTTTAATTGTTCTATTATTTCGGATTGTGGGCACATATGCGAAGTTGATTTTGCTGAACGGTGAAAAATTTTGTCTTGAATCGAATCAGTTATTTTCCTGCATTTTGCATCTCTGTACCGTTTTTGATGTAACTTCTTCTTTTTTATCGGAGATTGTTCCAGATACGGTAAAGATTGGTTTAATTTTGAAATAGCAACTTCTTCTGTGCCTGACGCAATGTCATCGAAAGTATCTACATTTTCGTTTATGTCTGAACCTTCTTCCAAATTAGATTTATTAGATTTTTTCAGATGCGAAAATTTTATTCTACATGTGCCACAAATTTTATTTGAGATCGTAATGTTTTTATCCTTTGTATACTGTAGCATCCATTCTTGGACTTGTCTTAAACTTTTATTGCACCCAGCGTGACCGGATTTTTTAAAAGGATTACAGCAAAATGTTGAATTGAATGGCATATTTTTTATTTAAATACCGAATGAATTGTGCACGACTTTTTTGTTTTCTTTCAATTTTATTTTTTCAGAACATAAACCTTCGCCTGCTTTTTCTTAATAACTCATGTTGTAATAAAGACTCCACATTGAAATTTGGCAGACTTGTACAAAACATAATAAGAATTAGCATGTATTTTTTTGAGATTTTTAAAAATATTGATTTTCGAGATATATCCTTTGGAAATTTTAGTCCTTTTTTTATTTACATTATCCTTGATCGAAAATTCCAAAAAAAATTTATTTGAATGGCGCATGTTTTTGTCTGTAAAATGAGCCCTTCATTATTAACGTACAATGAATACTTTTCGAGATATTAAAAATTGTGTTAAGGCATCTGAGTGCATTTTTATTGATTTTTGCCAACTTGGAATGGCCATAATTCTGAAAGTACGAGAGCTAGGACACTGAAAGTTGGCAAACGCTATTATTATGGTTAACTTTCCCTTCGTACCAAATTTCATCCAATTCGAAATCGGTGCGGTCAACTCATTGGTTGATTTCATATGTTTTTACCCACTTGTTTTATCAACCCCAGGGGCTTTTTTGGTGTTTAAATCCGCTATTGCCCTTTCAATATCGCTAAATTCAAATCTTAGGTGTACTTCGGCACTAGTCTCTACTGGTGGCAACTCAACTATATCAGTACACATATTTGGAGTGAAAACCTTTTTCAAATGATCAACAAATAAATTACCTTTTTCAGTATCATTTCTTGCCCAGACTCCACAAGAAGTTCTCAAGGAGGGCTTACGTACGACTGGCTTTTTTAAGGTTTCTACATGCACGCCATAATGAATAATCTGATTGTGCAGTTGCGTCGATGTCTTCCAAGTAATTTTTCAGAGATGCTACTCTTCGAGATTCTAGCACCTGTCTTAGCCGTTTCGTGCAATCTTTAAGTCTAGATTTGAGTTGAGGAGATCTGTGTGCTTGCCACTCTCTTCTAATTTTCCTTTTTTCAGCCAAGGGCCGCTCGACATCTACAAAGTAAATTTTATTGTATCTAGCTGATTGTCGGGTTACTGTTGCATGTTGGGCAGCTGATTTGAGGATTTGATCAAAATTAATAAGACTTTGTTCCACGTCTTCTGGTTTTCTCAGCGGTATATTTTCCGAACAGTGAGTACTGAGATACTTTCTATATTTCAACCAATTAATGCTTGTGCTAGTTGTTGGTGACACAATATTGTGCTGGTTCCATATATAGATTATTGTGGGTGCATGATCTGAGGATAATTCGAGTGACGCTTCAACCTTAATCATTTCTCTCGAAATACCTTTAGTCACGCCAAAATCAATAACATCAGGTATTTTTTGTCGATCAGTAGGCCAATAGGTGGGTTGTCCACTTGATATCACATTCAGACGCATTTTTGAAATTGTATCAAATAAAACACGACCTTTTGGAGTTATTAGGCGTGATCCCCAAAACGTATGTTTAGCGTTGTAGTCGCCTGATGCTATGAAACAGGGACCTAGTGATTTGTAAAATTCGATATATTGACTCTCTGACATTTGAAATCTAGGAGGTGAATAAATCGAAGAAATAACAAAATTTTGAGATGATATTCTTCAATACAGATGTTTGTTGCTTGAAGATAGTCCTCACAAAAATCACACAGTAAATGATGTTTAATTCGAGCCTTTATTAGAATAGCGGAACCACCACATGCTCTGCCACGGGGGTCTTTAGTGTCATATAATATATATCCATTGATTTTAAAAAAGCTATTTGTTGTTAAATGAGTCTCTGACTGAGTCTCTCATGACATCAATTTGTTGGTTCTTCAAGAAGTACTCGAGTTCATTTTTATGTTGGCGTAAGCCGTTTGCGTTCCAGAAACATATTTTTAAACAGTTCATGGTTTCTTAAGTACCGCCGGCAACATCATAGATTGCATGCGAACCATTTCTTGCATCATGCTGCTCATAGAGCTCATAAAACTGTTTAACGAATGCACTAATGTCTCGATACTTGCTTCGAGACGATTGTAGTTACCAGATGGTGTTTGTTCTTTAGCTTCTGGATGCATATTTGGGGTAGAATTGGTTGTAGGTGTCGCTTTGTGTGCTGCAACATGATTTGATTTTAACATATCCGCGTATGAAACATGTTTGGTTGTGGGTTGAGCTAACTGAGGGTAATGAGCATTTGCTTGGTATTGTGGCTGCCTAGCAGGAGTATTTAATTTCTGAGTTGACTTCCTTACCATAGAAAAAACTGGACAGCCTCTGTAGTTAGCGGTGTGATTTCAACCGCAATTGCTACATTTTTTAACCTTCGAGTCGTCCTTTGGTTTGTCGCATTGGGCGGAACAATGAAGCTCTCCACACACAACGCTAACCGGAGGCATTTTGCAGTACGCCCTTGTATGGCCATATTCTTGGCAATTTAAACACTGGACGGGTCCTGACCGCTTATGTGGTTCCTCTACACTTATCCTGCGGTGTAACAGATATTTTAGATTATAAATGGGATGCGTTTCGTTCTTCTTCAATCTAATATCCCCAGGTTCCAGTTCAACGCGAAATAGAGGTTGAGGGACACGCTCTCGATTTCTGAGATTGTCAATGCTTTTCACCTTAAATCCTGCTTTTTGGAGGCCAGCTTCCACTCGATTAACATATGAGTCTACACCTTTGATGACTACCTGTAGGCCTTTGCTACTCTTCAGCTGGTAGGTATAAAAGCTTTCTTTCTTTTTGCAGCTTTCAAGCTCCTTTACTGCTTTACGATAACTACTTTCGTCTATAAATTGAATTTTAGATTCATCAATGTTACCACGTTTGATAGGAATTACATAGAATGAGTTTTCCCCGATAGCTGAGATTAACTTAGTTATTAATTCATTTGAATTTTGCTCTCTTAAAAAAATTGGTGGTGGTTTAAACGACTTGGGTGCCGTTTTTGTTTCACTTGCTTCGTTATCTAAAATAGCAAAATGATTATGGGAATTTATTCCGTTAGAGTACTTGTCTTTTTGTACTTTAGCCATTGGTGCAATCTGCGAAGATTTAGGGCTTCGACCTCTTTTCAATACAGTTATGTATCTGTCCATTCCCACTTGCGTCTTGGGTTTTTCTACACTATCCATATTATATTTGGCAACGCTGTGTTCAGAAGGCGATTTGTTTGAAGTTATTTTATTGTCATCGCTTAGTAAAAGCGACGAACAAGAATGGGCACGTATAACTGGCGTATCATTTACACACAAATTATTTTCAGTTTTTTTGTTTTTATTTAATACAATATTGTCCACATTTTTATTGCTTAAATTAAAAAGGCCTTTATAGTTTTTGTTTTATTTTAAAAGTAGCAATTCAACATGCCGTCAAATATGTCAAAGCTGTTTGAGAGGATGTTAATAAATAAGCTGAACCCCATTCTAAGCGACAAAGGATGTATTCCGAACCATCAATTTGGCTTCATTACATAGTACAATCGAACAAACTCACAGGTTAGTTAACGTAATTAAGAAGACCTTTGAAGAAAAAAAAAAAAATACCGCTCTGCGCTTTTTATCGACGTTTCCCAACCATTCGATAAGGTATGGCACGATGGCCTAAAATATAAGTTAAAACTGAATTTGCCCGAAAACTTATATAAGCTGTTACATAATTATTTAACTGATCGGAAGGAAATTCATTGTTAAAGAAGGTAATTTTTTAAGCTCACCTGAGCCAATTGAAGCCGGAGTTCCCCAGGGTAGTATATTGGGGCCGATTTTATACTTGTATACTTCAAATATGCCTAACTAGTGACCGAGTCCACACATCGACATTTGCTGACTACACAGCTTTTTTAAGCATTCACGAAAGTCCCGAAGTAGCATCACGATATTTACAAGATCACATATTAATTTTAGAAAAGTGGTTGAAGAAATGGAAAATTAAGGTCAATGAACAAAAATGTACTCACATAAGGCCTAATATATAAGCTATAACTGAATTTGCCCGTAAACCTTTATAAGCTGCTAGATAGTTATTTAACCGAACGAAAATTTATTGTGAAAGAAGGAGATTTTTTGAGCTCACCCCAGCCAATCGAAGCCAGAGTTCCACAAGGTAGTATATTGGGGCCCTTTTTATACTTATTGTATACTTCAGACATGCCAACTAGTAACCGAGTCCACACATCGACATTTGCTGACGACACAGCTTTTTTGAGCATTCACGAAAGACCCGAAGTAGCATCACGATATTTACAAGACCACATATCCAATTTAGAAAAATGGTTGAAGAAATGGAGAATAAAAGTTAATGACAAATATGTACTCACATAACTTTCACACTGCGTAGAGAATCGTGCACCCCTATTCACATAAATAACCAAATGATACCTCAGCTTTCAGACGTGAAATATCTAGGCATACATCTTGACCGGCGCCTTACTTGGAAACGCCACATAGAATCAAATAAAGTTAAAAACAGTCCAACTAAACTGGCTTATCGGCAGAAATTCTACTATCGCTTTAGATTGCAAATTTTTATTGTACAAATCAATTTTAAAACCAATTTGGTGCTATGGCATTCAATTATAGGGCACTGCCTCAGCTAGCAATATAGAAAAAATCCAAAGGTGCCAAAATCAGATACTACGGATGATCACAGTTGCTCCCTGTTACATAAGAAGCTCGCAGATCCACAAAGATCTCAACATGGCAACAGCTAAATCAGAATTAGCGAAATATGCAGTAACGTATTTGAAGAAGCTTGAAACACATCTGAATCCGCTTGCTCGCAACATGCTAAATGAACGTGGTTACATTCGTCTAAGAAGGAGGGACATTTCTTCTCTCACCCGAACATCAGAGGGATGACCCGCAAATGATAGATTTTTATTTTACACTTAATTATTGTTAGTTCAAAAATATATTTGAAGATTCAATAAATAAAATATAAAAAAAAAGTTCTGAAACTCTTCACACCAGCCTTCCAAAGCCCACCCATATGTGGACCTCCAGGGGGTATGAAATACCCATCAGTTAATTAAAAAGAGTTCCTGGCTAAGAGTTGGTTCTTTAAGTCAGAAATAAATTGTTTTTTATCCTTTTTCAAAACATTAGCTGCACCAACAAAAGCGGTTCCATTATCCGAATAAATATGGGATGGACAACCTCTTCAGGAGAAAAATCGAGAAAAAGCAGTCAGTGGTCACATCATTTGTGGCTTCAAGATGAATAGCTTTCGTGGCGAAACAAACAAGTACCAAAACGTATCCCTTTGTTATTCGACATCCACGACCTACTTATATAAGATTTTATTTCGAATAGACCTGCAAAATCAAGTCCTGTATGAGTAAAAGGTCGAGAAAGAGTTGTTCTCTCGGGAGGTAAGGCAGCCATCATCTTCTGACCCATCTTCTTTTTACAGTTATGGATAACTGTACGAACAATGTTTTTCAACCCAAAACGCTTGCCTTATTAATCTCAACATTAACGAATTTTCGCCATGTTTTGAAAATTTATGAACGTATTCTAATATAAACGGGTAAAATAATATATATATATATATATATATATATATATATATATATATATATATATATATATTTAATCCTTTAATTCCCAGTGGAACATAGGCCCGCAACAAATGTTTTCCATTGTATTTGATCATTACACAATAATTTCATCTCACTCCAGGATACACCATGCTCATGCAACTCTTTCTCAATTTGCCGTCTCCAAGTATTTGCAGGTCTGCCAGGTCTCCTAGAACCTTGGGGGTTATATTCGACGGACTGTTATGTTGCTAGCTGGCGTTATCATTGTATATCCTAGCCAACCAACGCGATCTTATATTTAAATCCAAAGGAATATGATTTGTTCTAGTCCACAAGTCTTGATTTGATATTATAGCTGGCCAGAATATTCTAAGTATACGCCTGAGGCAATGGTTTACAAAAGCTTGCATAGATCATATTTCGCGATTCGATACATTCCACGTTTCGCAGCCATTTAGAAGCACCGATTTCACATTGCTGTTAAAAACCTTGACTTTGGTGTGAATTGAGATATTTTGCGATCTCCAGAATTTGTTAAGAGTTCCAAAAGCTTGCCTTGCCTTACAAAGTCTATTCCGAATATCTTTTAGAAAAAGTTTTCAACATCATCAATGCGTTGCCCCGTAAGCTGTAGGGTAATAGCTTCGGAAAACGTTCTTCAAAAGTAAGGGTAGGTGATTTCGATAATCTACCATTAACTCTCATAAAACCATTCGAGTCAATAAATGGGGAAATCTTGTATTTTGTGAGCTTTTACGGGAAAAGTTTGATCCTGTTTTTAAAACAGAATATTCCTGAAAATGAGCACTCTGACATAAAACAATTAAGCGATTTTTTACAAAATTCAATTCATTTTGACTAAGCGGTTCAGAAGAAAACTTACGAGACTGTTTATGTTTCGGGTGAACTGAGTGATAAAAACGAAAAACATTTGAAAGCACTCGCATTGCACGGCGTAAATCCGAAAAACGGGTCAAAACTTCCTCTGATGTAATTGTTCGCGTAACATTTACGTGAATTGAACGAGTCTAAAAGAAGAAGAAGACTCTCATTGTTTGATGTTCACTTTCGAAGCGAAAATCCAGCAGACTTAAAAACACACGTTACTTCATCACGATTACGAACTGCTTCTTCAATCGTATGTTAGCCAGAGAGAATATCGTCAAAATACATTTGATTACGCAAAATTTCAGAAGCTTTGGGGTGTACTTGTTTACAATCATCAGCCAGCTGATGCAAAGTTCGTTCAACATCCTTATTAGGATTTGAACGATCAATATTTACCGCTACATTTTTTTAATGTCAGCGTTAAAAACAAATTGAAATAGTCGCCATCTAAGCACTAAAATAATTAAATTAGAGTGTAAAGTGGGTCCAGTATGTAAAATGTGATTTAAACTCACTCCATTAGAGGAGGGGTTTGGTGCGTTAAAAACTACACGAAGTTTAGTAGTTACACTATCAGGCTTCAAAGCAGCATGATGAGGTAAATAGTAGTAAGTATTCGGGGTATGAAAACTATCTGGAACCACTTTTTACATATGGCCTAGAGTAACATAATACTCACAGACAACCTGGTCGTATTGGGTTTTTACCTCAGGAGTTCTTAACAATATTGATTCGTTCCTAAGAAACTAAAACAAAACTGCCTTTCGGGAAAGACCAACTTTCAAATTGTCAGGAAAATCAGACTTAAAGGGTAACGAAACAACATAACGACCGTCGTCATTCCTATAAGTGGTCTTACGATACAAATTTTCACATCTTCAATTTCCCGGAGTCTAGCAATTTGTTCATTTAAATCCAAATGATTATAAAATGAAACAACAGAGTTCATGTGGTGTGACTGAGGGACTTTCCCTGTAAGTATCCATCCAAAAACTGTATTTTGTGCTATCATGTTTCCACCAGGATGTTTCTGAACATCTGTAGACATAATTTGAGAATATATGTCTGCACCGATAAGCAAGTCCATATGGGATTATTTAAAATCTGTCAGTGGTATTTCGGGTATATTAAAATCGATAAAAATAGCTAATGAACATGTGGGTAGCCGTCCCGTAAGCTTTTCAACAACATATGCTTCCGTATTTAGTTCAAATTTCGGATCTATAGAAGATCCAAGCGAAATCAGGCATATTTTGGTCGATTTTGCTGCCATAGCACCATCTAAGCCTAAAATTGTGGCAGCAGGGGCAGAAAGTATGGGAAGTGATAACCTTTTTTGAAGCCTACGTGAAATAAACGTAGCTTGTGAAGCAGGGTCAATGAAAGCTCTAGCTGAACACCTTACGCCATTAAACAATATATCAACCACTGTGGTTCCCAACAAAACTGAAGAGTAAGGGGTGGACTGTAACCTTGAAGCAAAGTTTTGAAGAGAACGTGCAGCGGCAGATGTTGACGGTCTCTCATCAGTACCAGCACTATTTACAGTGGTATTAGGGAAGAATTTAAACGACGATGAGAATTTTCAGGTTTAATTAAATTTGCTTCGGATCTTTGTCGTACTTGAGCAGAAGATTCCGCACGATGAAGCAGCGAATGTTGTTTTTGCTTACATATATTTTTTTTTTCAAAAATTGTTTATTGTATCTTCAATATTTTTGAACTAACATAATTACTCTTAAGTCTAAAATAAAAATATACTTTTTAAGTCCAGCCAGTGCTAGACAAAAATAATGTTTGTTTCACGGATTTTGCAATCATTTGCGGGTCATCCCTCTAATGTACGGCCAAGAAAAGCAGTATCTCTTCTTTTTAGTCGAATGTAGCCAGGTTCATTCAGCATGTTACGCGCTAAAGGGTTTGGATGAGATTCAAGCCTCTTTAGATATGTGACTGCATGTTTCACTATTTCTGCTTTAACTGATGGCATGTTTAGGTCTTTGTGGATGTTCGAATTTTTTATATACCAGGGAGCAGATGTAATCATACGTAGTATCTTATTTTGGCGCCTTTGAATTTTTTCTACATTGCTAGCTGAGGCAGTGCCCCATAACTGAATCCCATAACACCAAATTGGTTTGAGGATCGACTTGTACAGTAGAAGTTTACAATCTAAGCTCAGGGTAGAGTTTCTGCCAATAAGCCAATTTAGTTGTACTGCTTTTAGTTTCATTTGTGTTAACTTGAAATCAACATGGCTTTTCCAAGTAAGGCGACCGTCAAGATGTATACCCAGATATTTAACGTCTGAAAGCTGTGGTATCATTTGGTTATTTATGCGAACAGGAGGGTATGAGTCCCTACGCAGTGTGAAAGTTATGTAAGTACATTTTTGCTCATTCACTTTTATTCTCCATTTTTCTAGCCATTTTTCCAAATTGAGTATGTGGTCTTGTAAAAGTTTTGATGCTTCTTGGGCACTTTCATGAATACTTAAAAAAGCTGTGTCATCTGCAAAAGTTGATGTATGAACTAGGGTGCTAATTGGCATATCTGATGTGTATAGTAAATATAAAATAACTAGTCTCTACTGGTAGCAACTCAACTATATCAGTACACATATTTGGAGTGAAAACCTTTTTCAAATGATCAACAAATAAATTACCTTTTTCGGTATCATTTCTTGCCCAGACTCCAAAAGAAGTTCTCAAGGAGGGCTTACGTACGACTGGCCTTTTAAGGTTTCTACATGCACGCCATAATGAATAATCTGATTGTGCAGTTGCGTCGATGTCTTCCAAGTAATTTTTCAGAGATGCTACTCTTCGAGATTCTAGCACCTGTCTTAGCCGTTTCGTGCAATCTTTAAGTCTAGATTTGAGTTGAGGAGATCTGTGTGCTTGCCACTCTCTTCTAATTTTCCTTTTTTCAGCCAAGGGCCGCTCGACATCTACAAAGTAAATTTGATTGTATCTAGCTGATTGTCGGGTTACTGTTGCATGTTGGGCAGCTGATTTGAGGATTTGATCAAAATTAATAAGACTTTGTTCCACGTCTTCTGGTTTTCTCAGCGGTATATTTTCCGAACAGTGAGTACTGAGATACTTTCTATATTTCAACCAATTAATGCTTGTGCTAGTTGTTGGTGACACAATATTGTGCTGGTTCCATATATAGATTATTGTGGGTGCATGATCTGAGGATAATTCGAGTGACGCTTCAACCTTAATCATTTCTCTCGAAATACCTTTAGTCACGCCAAAATCAATAACATCAGGTATTTTTTGTCGATCAGTAGGCCAATAGGTGGGTTGTCCACTTGATATCACATTCAGACGCATTTTTGAAATTGTATCAAATAAAACACGACCTTTTGGAGTTATTAGGCGTGATCCCCAAAACGTATGTTTAGCGTTGTAGTCGCCTGATGCTATGAAACAGGGACCTAGTGATTTGTAAAATTCGATATATTGACTCTCTGACATTTGAAATCTAGTAGGTGAATAAATCGAAGAAATAACAAAGTTTTGAGATGATATTCTTCAATACAGATGTTTGTTGCTTGAAGATAGTCCTCACAAAAATCACACAGTAAATGATGTTTAATTCGAGCCTTTATTAGAATAGCGGAACCACCACATGCTCTGCCACGGGGGTCTTTAGTGTCATATAATATATAGCCATTGATTTTAAAAAAGCTATTTGTTGTTAAATGAGTCTCTGACTGAGTCTCTCATGACATCAATTTGTTGGTTCTTCAAGAAGTACTCGAGTTCATTTTTATGTTGGCGTAAGCCGTTTGCGTTCCAGAAACATATTTTTAAACAGTTCATGGTTTCTTAAGTACCGCCGGCAACATCATAGATTGCATGCGAACCATTTCTTGCATCATGCTGCTCATAGAGCTCATAAAACTGTTTAACGAATGCACTAATGTCTCGGTAGTTGCTTCGAGACGATTGTAGTTACCAGATGGTGTTTGTTCTTTAGCTTCTGGATGCATATTTGGGGTAGAATTGGTTGTAGGTGTCGCTTTGTGTGCTGCAACATGATTTGATTTTAACATATCCGCGTATGAAACATGTTTGGTTGTGGGTTGAGCTAACTGAGGGTAATGAGCATTTGCTTGGTATTGTGGCTGCCTAGCAGGAGTATTTAATTTCTGAGTTGACTTCCTTACCATAGAAAAAACTGGACAGCCTCTGTAGTTAGCGGTGTGATTTCAACCGCAATTGCTACATTTTTTAACCTTCGAGTCGTCCTTTGGTTTGTCGCATTGGGCGGAACAATGAAGCTCTCCACACACAACGCTAACCGGAGGCATTTTGCAGTACGCCCTTGTATGGCCATATTCTTGGCAATTTAAACACTGGACGGGTCCTGACCGCTTATGTGGTTCCTCTACACTTATCCTGCGGTGTAACAGATATTTTAGATTATAAATGGGATGCGTTTCGTTCTTCTTCAATCTAATATCCCCAGGTTCCAGTTCAACGCGAAATAGAGGTTGAGGGACACGCTCTCGATTTCTGAGATTGTCAATGCTTTTCACCTTAAATCCTGCTTTTTGGAGGCCAGCTTCCACTGGATTAACATATGAGTCTACACCTTTGATGACTACCTGTAGGCCTTTGCTACTCTTCAGCTGGTAGGTATAAAAGCTTTCTTTCTTTTTGCAGCTTTCAAGCTCCTTTACTGCTTTACGATAACTACTTTCGTCTATAAATTGAATTTTAGATTCATCAATGTTACCACGTTTGATAGGAATTACATAGAATGAGTTTTCCCCGATAGCTGAGATTAACTTAGTTATTAATTCATTTGAATTTTGCTCTCTTAAAAAAATTGGTGGTGGTTTAAACGACTTGGGTGCCGTTTTTGTTTCACTTGCTTCGTTATCTAAAATAGCAAAATGATTATGGGAATTTATTCCGTTAGAGTCCTTGTCTTTTTGTACTTTAGCCATTGGTGCAATCTGCGAAGATTTAGGGCTTCGACCTCTTTTCAATACAGTTATGTATCTGTCCATTCCCACTTGCGTCTTGGGTTTTTCTACACTATCCATATTATCTTTGGCAACGCTGTGTTCAGAAGGCGATTTGTTTGAAGTTATTTTATTGTCATCGCTTAGTAAAAGCGACGAACAAGAATGGGCACGTATAACTGGCGTATCATTTACACACAAATTATTTTCTGTTTTTTTGTTTTTATTTAATACAATATTGTCCACATTTTTATTGCTTAAATTAAAGAGGCTCATTGGCCTTTATAGTTTTTGTTTTATTTTAAAAGTAGCAATTCAACATGCCGTTGTAAAAAATAAAGAAAAGGAAAAAGAAAAAAAAATATTTTACAAACAACTTTGTTGTTGTATTAGAACAGGTTTGTTTGTTTGTTTTTGTTTTAAATTATTCACACAATGTATGTTTTGTTTTTTGTTAATGCGAGCTTAAAAAAATTGCGTCCGCACTTGTCAACGCCAAAAACAGAACTGCTTACATATATAACACACATTAGAACTTTGACATCTTCTTAATTCATGTGAAGTAGCTAAACATTTCGTACAACACTTATACTTCTTAATAATTGCCAAGCGTTCACTAATAGACATTCTAAGAAAAATAGAACATAATCGGAAAAGGGTGATTTTCGGTACAGAGCAAATATTTTCTTGGAGGTATATTTGGGATAATACCTGTACCAAAGCTTTTATATTTCTTAACTTCTTGAGTCTTTTTCGAGTAATGGCTTGTTGTTTTGGTCGGGTTATGAGCACCAAATATATCCGAAACTGATTCCAAAGTTCGATATCTAGCCGTTAGAAAATCATCCATACTATTCCACTGCGGTAAATGGAAGTTAGGTCCCTGGGACTATTCCCAAAGTCCGAATGTGACTTCAAGTAACCGGGTTGAACAAATAAATACAAAAATTATGTCCCAATTTTTAGTTTCAATGCCCAATTAAGATAAATTCGTAATACAATCATTAATTGTAATTTGCAAACGTTTAATAGAGGGACCGGATCCGTTTTCTATAGCTTGAAGGTTAAAAAGGGTTTTTAGTTGAGCGTTGATTAGAACTCGTTTATTTTCATACCGGTGTACGAGATTCTGCCAAGCCATATTAAAACCTTCATTCGTTATAGGACACGTACGGATTATATCACGGGCTTCACCTTCAATAATACATACATTTTTTGAATATTACTCACATGTGAGTTATTCTTATATAGGGCCGAAAACATATCTCTGAAGGTTGGCCAAGTCGAATAATCACCTGAAAATGTTTCGGTGTCGCAAGGGAGAAGATGTATTGGAAGAGTGTTCGATGAAGCCACGCTTTTATCTTCAATTTTGTCAACTAGGGTTTCTATAAACGATGCGCATTGGTGGTGTAGTCTGACATGTACTTGGCGTTAACCTCCTTTGCTGAGAACTTTGTCTCCTCAAGAGTTTCTAACAGTTCATCATGGAAGTCACGAAATATTTCCCATAAACGAGTTAATTCCTGACGATGTGTATTCAGGGAGTAAGCAGTATGCTCACTTTGTGGGATAGCCTGAATAAAGGCTTCAAAATCAGTCAAACGACTGCAATTTTTCAATAAAGATTTTAAGGCTGCCATTCTACATAAAATTATTCAATAAAATCGGTTGTAAAAATTTAATTTAATTTGAAAAATTTCAATAGAACTCAAAAAGTTTTGCTTAAAATTACAAATTCAACAAAATTATATACATTGAGCAAAATATCGAATTTATAAACAATAATGATAAATTAAATTCTCAAAATGAATCTTTTATTAATTATTATTACTGTATAGGACTTTTATTATTTAAAACGGATGTTAAAATAATATAAAATATCAATAAGTCCTATATTTATTCAAAAACAAATCAAATATTTTCTTTAAGTGGTGAGTTTATTACAAGTGGTGAATTAAAAATACCAACTCGTTTTTGCGGGTTGTTAACTTCACTCAATAACTGATCAACAAAAAGCAAATAAAAAACATACAAAACAACTATATGTTTATATATACATATGTATGTACACTTGTTTGTTTGTTTTAATGTGATTTGTTTGAACTTTCACCATAAGAATATAATCCTTGCAAAAAAAACCGACTACAAAACAAATATTTGTGCATCAATTCTAAACTAAAAATTTAAAAGGAAGTAATCTGTAAGAAAAAGTACTCAAATCAAATACTTTTATACTTGTTGCTCTATATTATTTTTTTACACTTATTATTACTGACACAGTAATAAAAAGTAACCCTTCCAAAGATATGGCCATATAGCTTAAACAATATCACCTAGGGGACACCCTTTAATGTACAATTTTAAATTAAACACTTATTTAAAAGGACATATCCTTTGTAAATTGCAAATGTCTGTCTAAAACCGTTCAAAAGTTTGGCCATATGCATCAATTTACATCAACTATTGACACACCCTTTAAGATTTCAAATATTTATAAATGTTATTATACGGGAGATTCTGTCTAATTTTCAAGTGTTTGTCTATAACGGTTCAAAAGATAGGGTTAGATAGGTAAAATTATATAAATTATGGGGACACCCTTTAGTTTCCAAATTTAAATTATATACTTGATGATATAAAGGACTTAGATATACAGGTTTTTTTAAATTTCAACCGTCTCTCTGTTACAGTTCAAAAGTTTTGCAATATGCATCAAATTACATCAATTTTTGGGACACCCTTTAACTTCTAATTATAAATATTTAATTTCTGATTATTAATATTGGACATTCTGTACAATTTTCAAGTGATTGTCTACAATGGTTCAAATGGTTCATATATTTAAATTGACGTCACATATGGGGACACCCTTTAATTTTTAAGTTTATTTTTTTATTACTTTTTGTTATTGGCAGCTATAGTAATAAGCAGTTTTTTAAAATTTTAAAAGGGTGCCCTGTACGATTCATAATACACGTAAAAAGCACGTATGTTGTATGGGGACACCCATTCATAATTTTCAAAATTCTGAACTTCTTTTAAAATTGGACCAATCTGTAAGCATTTCCTTTCTAATAAAGAAAAAAATTGCAAAATCAGTTCAGAAATGACTGAGTTCTGCAGGCACAAACATAAAAAAAGCAACATTCAGACGAATTGATAACCTCCTTCTTTTTTTGAAGTCGGTTAAAAATAAAATGAAATTGA
Organism: Phasia obesa; assembly: GCA_949628195.1. Classification (NCBI taxonomy): domain Eukaryota; kingdom Metazoa; phylum Arthropoda; class Insecta; order Diptera; family Tachinidae; genus Phasia; species Phasia obesa. Next base: position 52,163,933 of record OX451218.1, on the reverse strand, counting down.
ATAATGCATGGGAAGTAGTAATTACAAATATAGTACAAAATAATTTTTACACAATGTTTAAATTTAATATAATTTTAATATAGATTTTAATATAGATTGAATAAATGCGGTGTAAAAGCACTATAAATATATAACATTAAATATAAAATAATTTTAGCAAAAAAAAACCGACTTCAAAACAGATAGAAGGGCACCAATTATAAACTAAAAATATAAGAAGTAATCTGCAAGAATTAGATTTAAACCAAATAATAGATGCGCTAAAATTAGCGGAAAAAAGTAAAGACTATGTGAATGTCAAGCACCTACCTATTACTGTCAGAGATTGTAATGATTATGAGCTTTATTTTAAAAATCGGGTTTTAATGATTATTTCTTGATTCTTATTTTCTACTCAAAGAATAAAAATTATTCTCTGAGCTTTATTTAATGCTTAGAACATAACGATTATGTATTAAGTTTTATTTTCTGCTTTGGGAATAAAAATTATTCTCCGAGTTTTATTTTCTGCTCAGAGAATAAAAATTATGGTCTGAGTTTTATTCTTTGCTCGCCATTTAATGATTGATGTTTAAGTTTTATTTTCTGATTGAAGAATAAAAATTACTTTCTGAGTTTTATATTTCATTTAGAAAATAAGAATTATTTTCCAAGTTTTATATTTCGCTTAGAAAATAAAAATTATTTCTTGAGTTTTATTTCTTTCTTTTGTTAATTTGGACATACATATGTAAGTATATAAATAGTACTTTTTGGAAATTTTTTACTGAAACACATATCTCACTGAAACCCTATTTCAAATAACGATACTAATATTATTTCTATGTGTTTTAGTAAAAAAGTTCAAAAAAGTACCAAAGTACACGTTTTATCCCCCAAATATTGAAATGAAGAAAAAGTACCAAACACTAGTTTAATACTTTTACTATATCAAAAGAATGCCAACTAAACTAATTTCTATGTTTTTTAGTTAAAAAGTTTCAAAAAGTACTATTTATATATGTACTTACATATGTCCAAATTAACAAAAGCATTAATTTTTATTTTTAAGTAAAATTTAAAACTCAAGAAATAATTTTTATTTTCTAAGCGAAATATAAAACTTGAAAAATAATCCTTTTTTTCTAAGTGAAATATAAAACTCAGAAAGTAATTTTTATTCTTCAATCAGAAAATAAAACTTAAACATCAATCATTAAATGGCGAGCAAAGAATAAAACTCAGACAATAATTTTTATTCTCTGAGCAGAAAATAAAACTCGGAGAATAATTTTTATTTTCCAAGCGAAAAATAAAACTCAACAAGTAATCATTGATGTCTGAGGAAAAAATAGAACTCGAAAAATTATTTTTTATTTTATAATTTTTTCAATAAAACTTAAAAAATAAAAATCATTGGCGGAACGGACAGTCCCCTTAAAGACGATTGCTATGGTGTACTCCTTGTACATGTAGCATATCCCTAACATAATGATTTTTTTCTTTTAAAATGTGATGGATAATCATTATTTGCGATCCCTGGTTAGAATGGTCAGACTAAAGCAAAAAGAAATCCTTACAAAAAAAAAAAAAAAATTCCTTATATTGACCCCCCATGTGTCTTTTAACTGCTTCTATTTACCAGTGGGACCCTGTGGGTACCCATTGGCTACCTCTATGTGTATTGCTTTCTATAAAGGTCTCTAATACAAATCAAAGCAGAAAAACCCTACTAATCTAAAAACAACAAAAAAAATCGCCCCTCGCAGGGTGTTATTGATTCCCCGAGATCTGTATGCACGATCTTCCGATCTACTTGTCGTAGTCTAATATTTATTTGACAAAAAAAGGCGAAAGAGAATCATTAAAGCAGAAAAAATTAAAAAAAAAATTTAAAAAATATAGGTGGGCGTGGATTTTGGCCCGCAGCCTCCAAAGGAATGATCCGATGTTGCTGAATTGCAATACCAAAATTTTCGAAACTATGCCTGACAGATTGGTGTGCTTAAATTTTTTGTATCTGTTTTGGTGCCTTGGCAAATGACATTACTACCCGAACACGGACAGACGGACATCGCTTATTCAACTTCTCTGTGTATAAGGATCCAGAATATATATACTTTATGGGGTCGGAAATGAATATTGTAGAAATTACACACGGAATGACAAACTTATATATACCATTTCCACCTGTGGTGAAGGGTATAAAAATCAAACGCAAACTATATACAATCTAAAGCATCTACTGCACCGCAAAATTAAAGTAGAGGAACTACATAAACGATCAAGTCCAATATCAGCTAAATGCTCATTATCCTCAGTTAGCCCAACCAACAACTGTTTCATACGCGGAATTGTTAAAACCAATAACCATCTAGTACAAAAAGCCACACCGGCACCTAATTCTACTCCAAATTTACACCCAGAACAAACACCATCTGGTAACTATAATCGTCTCGAAGCAAGCATCGAGATATTAGTGCATTCTTTAAAAATAGGTTTCTGAGCTCTATGAGCAGCATGATGTAAGAAATGGTACGAATGCAATTAACAAACCATGAACTGTTTAAAGATATGTTTCTGAAACGCATACTTGGGCCAACACAAAAATGAACTCGAATCCGTCCTTAAGACCCAACAAATTGATGTCATGGTGGTTTCAGAGACTCATTTAACTACCTTTTTAAATCAATGCCTATATATTATATGACACTTCATTTTGGGGATCACGATTAATAACTCCAAAAGGTCGTGTTTTCTTACACACAATTTTAAAAATGCGTCTGAATGTGATCTCGAGTGGTCAACCCACCTATTGGCTAACTGATCGACAAAAAATACCAGATCTTATTGATTTTGCCGAGTTTAAGAGTATTCCAAGATAAATTATTAAAGCTGAAGCAGAATTATCCTCAGATCATTCACCCACTATCATCTATATATGGAACCAACAAAATATCGTATCACCAGGGACTACCACAACCATAAATTGGTTAAAATATAGAAACTAGTACTCATTGTTCGGAAAACATCCCGCTTAGAACACCTGAAGACGTAGAGCGGCGTCTTATTGATTTTAACAAAAACATCAAATCAGCTGCCCAAGATGCAACAGTAACCCGACAATAAGCTAGAAATAATCAAATTTATTCTGTAGATGTGGAACGGCTTTTGGCTAAAAAAAAAAGGAAAATTCGTAAAGACTGATAATCACACAGATCTCCTCAACTCAAAAGCAGACCTTAAGAATGCACGAAACGGCTAAGAGAGATGATGGAATCTCAAAGAGTAGCTTCCCTGAAAAACTATTAGAGAGACCAAGAAGCAACTCCTCAATCAGATTCTTCATTTTGGCGTGCTTGTAGAAACTTTAAAACACCAGTCGTACGTAAGCCTCCATTACGAACTTCTTGTGAAGCCTGGGCAAGAAAGCAAGCTGAGCTGCCAACTATCGATGTTAGTCCGGCAGTTACCCTAAGGTTTGCGCTTCGAGATATTGAAAAGATAATAACTGATTTACACTCCAAGAAAGCTCCCAGAATTGATAAAATCAGTAACAAAATGTTATTTGAATTGCCCCGTATAGCCCAAAAAAATATATTTTTTGTTTTTAATGCGATTTTATGTCTTGAGTACTTTCCTACAGAGTGGAAGATTTCTGTGATTACTATGATACCTAAGCCTGGAAAAGACCACACTACGGTTGAATCATATAGTCCTAAAAGCCCTTTTATCAATTATATCAAAGCTGTTTGAGAGAATATTAATAATTAAGTTGAAGCCAATTCTGGATGGTTCGGAATACCTCCTTTTATTCCGAACTACCAATTTGGCTTCAGAAAACAACATAGTACGATCCAACAAACACACAGATTAGTAAATGAATTTAAAAAGTCCTTTGAAGAAAAAAAAATACTATTCTGCACTTTTTGTCGACCTTTCTCAAGCATTCGATAAGGTATGGCACGAAGGCCTTTTATACAAGTTAAAGCTGAACTTGCCTAAAAACTTCTATAAGCTCGATCAATTAGATCGAAAGTTCATTGTAAAAGAAGGAGATTTCTTAAGCTCGCCGCAGCTCATTGCAGCCTGAGTTCCCCAAGGTAGAGTTTTAGGAACCGTTTTGTAACTGCTGTGCATATATGTATATCATTAGCACCCGAGTGAACACATCAAAATTTGCTAATGACACGGCTTTCTCAAATATTCATAAAAGCGCCCAAGTAGCATAAAAACATTTACAAGACCACATAATCAATTTGGAAAAATGGTTAAAGAATAAAGGTGAATGAACAAAAATGTACTCGCATAACTTTCACACTGCGTAGGAACTCATGCCCCCCTATTCGCATAAGTAATCAAATGATACCTCAGCCTGCGGCCGTCAAATACCTCGGTATAGATCTTGACCGGCGCCTTACTTGGAAAAGCCACATTGAATCCAAATTAACACAAATAAAGTTAAAAGCAGTGGCATATTGGCGGAAATTCTACTCTCGCCTGATATTGCCAACTTTTATTGTACAAGTCAATTCTAAAACCAATTTGGTGTTATGGCATTCAATTATGGGGCACTGCCTCAAATAGCAATGTAGAAAAAATTCAAAGGCGCCAAAATAAGATTCTACGGATGATCACAGTTGCCCCCTGGTATATAAAAAACTCCAACATCCATAAAGATCTAAACGTGCCATCAGTTAAAGCAGAAATAGCGAAATATGCAGTAACGTATTTAAAGAAGCTTGAAACATATTCAAATCATACATACTAAATGAACGCGGTTACATTCGTCTAAATAGGAGGCACATTGCTTCTCTTGTCCGAAAATCAGAGGGATGACCCGCAAATGACAGCAGCAACCGTGAAACATACATTTTTTGGTCTAGCACAGGCTGGACTTAACATGTATATTGATTTTTATTTTATACTTAAGATATGAGTAATTATTGTTCGTTCAAATATATTGAAGATACAATAAATAAATTATGAAAAAAATTCTTATTTACTGAAATAAATTCAAGATACGAAAATTGGAAATTGCTAAATTTAAAAATAAGAAAAATGCACATATGTATGCTGGAAATTTTTAATTTAGAAAGCTCATATTTTAGAAGATCTATAATATTATCTTTATTCACCATTAAGGTTGTATCAGTATTCAACCGAAAAAGGTGGTCAGTCATTATAAGTTTCAGAAACATAATGTTTTTCATTCATTTTTGAAAAAGTAGTTTTGCAGCTAGCTCACTTTATATTTAAAACTTTTTTTCCAGTTCTCATGAGTATTTAAATCAGGAATCAACCCTAATGTTCCGTCAATAAAATTAGGTAAATTAAAACGTATAATTGTACGACTAACAGGATTTACCATTTCAATGGTTTTAAAAATATTGTAGTTAAATACAAATTTGATTCTTATTTGATTTTAATCTTTAATATAAAAATACTGACATTTGTTCTAAACACATTAATTTCATCTGTTTGAGCTAAGACTTATTACATAAAATTTTTCTATAGTTATAAAGTTTGAAAATTATATTTTGAAAGCATCTCTTTTTTTTGTGTAGTTAAAATCCCTATAGTTGCTGGCAATTGTTTTATTAGTTTTATTTATTAACGTATGCAAGGGTGTTATATTATTCAAATGGAATCGAATCGAGTGGTTCTTGTCTACAAGAACTATTTCACAAATCTTAAGTTCAGTTTTTGGCATCGCATTTTAATGCGAATTTAGTTAATTTTCGTATAATTTAAAATCGTATTTAAATACAGTTTTAGTTTTTCGGTCATTTAAATGACTTAATTGCGGTAAAAATATAGTAACAGCACAAATAATCTAAACAATTTTACATAATTTTAAAGACGGAAAATAAGAGAATACTTAAAATGTACTTGTTAACGTAAATATAAAGTGTTTTCACGATGGGTAGTGCAAACTGTGCAAATGTGAGCAAAAAGGCATCGTTTTTTTTCAAAACAATACGAAATATACTTACTACAAATTTGCTTTACTTTACTTCGTTTGCACTTAAAAAACCTTAAAGAAAAATAGTAGTGCATAAAAAAATAAGTTATAAGAAGATATGAGTATAAAAGAAATAATAAGATTGTTTATAATGTTAAAATTATTATTGACGAGTCGTACAAAAAAATAATAGAAGCTTTTAAGATTAATGTTGGGTGGGAAAAATGCCGAGTATTTGATGGAACTGAAAGAGATCAAAAACTTATGTGGAAAGAAATAAAAAGATTAGTACTAAAAAGAGCCAACCTGTGATAGACACTGTAATCTTTGACCAAATAAAATATAAGGATAATTACCTAATTGCTACTCAGTTCAACAACTTTTTTATAAATAGCATTAAGATAATTAGAGATAGTATAGAAGATGTGCAATATATAAACCAAATACCTGTGATAAATTCTAGATTTAAATTCCGTGCACTAAATATGCAAGAACTTAAAATGATATGTAAAGATATTAATAACAAACCTGACTTTAACAGAGTAACAACAAATATCGTTCTAGATAATTGGAACATAACGGGCAGTGCATTACATTACACACTGTGTAATTTTTTAAGTCAAAATAACCCTATACGGACACCACTACGTCATAAAAGACCAAAAAAAAAAGACCCCTGTCTCCTAGTTTTGCCCAAAGTCCTCCAGGTTTTTTTTTATGGGCCCTCAAAGATGTGGGGCCTCGATGTCATTTTTGCAAAAAAATGATCATTTACTCAAGCTCATATTTTGCAAACCGTTGGAAATTTTGATATACTCTCTGAGGCAAAGTTGTAGCTCTTGTCATAAAGAACAAAAATTGTTAACATATAAAATCATCTTCATCTTCAAGGTCAAAATCGCAAAAAACTTAATAAAATACTATTTTTTTACCTTTTTTCCCCTGTTCAGGTCCATAGGTAGCAAAGCGTTCAAAATTCGAGGAAACAATCAACTACAAAAATGAACCCATGATCTCAATAAACAACTTTCTAGAACATATGAACTTCCTAGGAATGATTCTTAACACCGTTTAGGTAGCGCTTAAGTAGCCGCAAAAGTGAAAAATTTCCCGAAAATTTTTAAATTAATTTCGGCTACCTAAGCGCTACCTAAACGGTGTTAAGAATCATTCCTAGGAAGTTCATATGTTCTAGAAAGTTGTTTATTGAGATCTTAGGTTCATAGCACCGTTTAGGTAGCGCTTAAGTAACCGCAAAAGTGAAAAATTTCCCGAAAATTTTTAAATTCATTTTGGCTACCTAAGCGCTACCTAAACGGTGTTAAGAATCATTCCTAAGAAGTTCATATGTTCTAGAAAGTTGTTTATTGAGATCTTAGGTTCATTTTTGTAGTTGATTGTTTCCTTGAATTTTGAACGGTTTGCTACCTATGGACCTGAACAGGGGAAAAAAGGTAAAAAAATTGAATTTTTCAAAGTTTCTTCGATTGAAAAAGTTTATAAAACCAAAAATTGTGAATATCGGCCAATAAACACATTGAAAACTTGTGAAAAATAATAGAAAAAGTTGTGAAAATACAGTTAGAATAATACATAGAGAAGAACAATATATTGTGTAAATACCAATCCGGTTTCCGAAAAAAATTTTCCTGTGAAACAACGGTTAACTATGTGATAAATAGATGGAAAAATATAGAAAAACATAACAAAATAATGGCAATATTTTAGCCTTTAAAAGAGCATTTGTGACTATTGATAGACAAATTTTATTAAAAAAGCTTTATATGTACGGCATACAAGATAATGAACTAAAATGGTTTTGAAACATATTTAACGGATAGACAACAGATAAGAAAAGTCAACAATGTAAAATCAAATTCAATGTATAACAATTTCGGTGTGCCGCAGGGCTCGATTTTGGGTGCATTATTGTTTATTATATATATAAATGACATGCCAAATATTTTAACTAAATGCGAAATAGTTCTTTATGCGGATACGCGCTGATATTTAACGAAGCCGAAAATGGAGAACAATGCCAAAGTAATATTATGTGTGACTTAGTAAGAGTTAATAAATGGATAAAAATGAATAAGTTAAAACTAAATGAAAACAAGACTAAATTAATGGAAATAAATAAGAACAGTAATCTAACAATAAAAATTAATAATACAGAAATACAAAAAGTGAAAAATATAAAATACGTATAGGAACTAGCTCTTTTCCCCCAATAAATAAATTGCATTTTTATTAAAAAACGTAATATTGAATAATAAAGTATTTAGGGTTTTTTATAGACAAAGACTTAAAATTTAAAGATCACATTGATTTTATGTGCATAAAAATTGGTAAAAAAAGTTGGATTTTTTTAAACGGATAAGAAATAAAGTTTCGATAATTACCGCTATTAATATTTATAATGTAATCATTAAACCTCATTTTGAGTTCGGCTCTACAATTTTATACTCATTCTGCATAAAACCACAAATAGAAAGACTTCAAAAATTACAAAACAAGGCAATGCGCGGAATATTGAAATGCAACAGATATACATCGATACAATTTATGCTCAACAATTTAAAATGGCTTACTATTCAACAAAGACTAGAACTAAATTCACTGAAGTTCATACAAAAAATGAAGATGTGAAACGCACCTCAATATTCATGCGATCAACTTCAATATGTTGGACAAATACAACCATATAATCTAAGAAATGTACAGGATTTTAGACTGCAACGTGTATCAACTACAGCAATGCAGAGATCTTTATTTTACAAGGGCCTTAATTTATTCAACATGCTGCCAAACGATGCTAAAATTGAAAGAAATCTTAATATTTTTAATCGAATATGTCTTCAATTTTTAAAAAATAAGAATAATTCACACAGCTTTTAACAAATAAGTATATAGCAATATTAATTAATTTTATTATAAATAGAATAAATAAAAGTACTTGTAATACTACTTATTAATAAAAAAAATATTTGAAAATAAACAACAAAAAAGAAAAACTCTATATCTATAATCAAATAGTAACACATATCCGTCTGTCTGTCTGCTTTTGTTTACGTTGACATCACGTAAAAACTACTAGATGGATTTTAACAAAATTTTGTGAGAAGATACCTAAGTATCCTGGTCCCAATATAGGATACTTTTTTTTTCGCAAAAATATCTTAAAAAGTGGAGAAAAAGCAGTGAAAGTACGCAGTTGAACTAACCTGATATGAATACTTTACTTTTTATAAAGTAAAAAAATACAGAAACTGATACGTAGCATATCTTAAGGCGGAACTAAAAACGCCGGTATTACCACATAGCACTAAATCGCCGACGAAGTATAATAATTATTAATTGGCTATGCTAGCTTCAAACTAAAGAACACCAGAAGCGCTTGAAGCTTTACTATCGCACTAACCATCTGTCTTATCTACTACTATCCCTTTCTAAAGGAAGTAACACAGTTAATATAGGTATTAATTTCGTGAGGGATACTTCTCTAAAAAAAAAAAACTAAAAACGTAAGTGTCTTTGGTGTGGATTGCTTTCAAAGCAAAATGGAAGTGGCGGGCACAGCTAGTATGAAATAAAATTGTTTGCAAAAATCCATACACAATTTTATTAAATACTGGCAGCGTCTTTGCAATATTTTGTTCTATTTTGCTCTGAAAGCAATCCACACCAAATACCCTTACTTTATACTAAAATAATTGCCGCCTTAAACTATGCATATCGGTTACGTACTTTCACTACTTTTTCTCCACTTTTTGTTGGATATAAGACATTTTTGCGAAAAAAAAGTATCTTATGAGGTACCTCTTCACAAAATTTTGTTAAAGTCCATCCAGTAGTTTTTACCTGATGTGAACACAGACAGAAATACAGACAGGAAATGAGTTACTGTTTTATTATATGCATAGATTTTCCTTTTTATATTTTTATTTGTATTTTATATTTTTCTTTTGTACTTTTTGATGAGTTGTCAGATTTTTTAAAGAAAATTAAATGCTTCGCACAAAAATACAATATTTTTCAAAGTACGCTCACGAACTACTTTAATATGTACAGCAAGTATACAATATGCAAATTTTCAATATAACTATCGTGAAACCCCCTATAATTCTTAAAGAAAAGAAAAATATCTTTTAAATAATTTTTGTAAAATAATTGAAATACTGTCAATGGCCACACGTTTTTTTCAATCCTGCGCAAAATGTAGCTGATAAGAACATATGGCAATGCGTAAAACTTATATAGATTTTAAAGTCATTTAAGTGTTTGGTAGAAACTGATTTTTATATTTAAATAATTGTGCATGAAGGCCTAATATATAAACTAAAACTGAATTTGCCCGTAAACCTATTTAAGCTGCTAGATAGTTATTTAACCGAACGAAAATTTATTGTGAAAGAAGGAGATTTTTTGAGCTCACCCCAACCAATCGAAGCAGGAGTTCCCCAAGGTAGTAATTATATTGGGGCCCTTTTTATAGTTATTGTATACTTCAGACATGCCAACTAGTAACCGAGTTCACACATCGACATTTACTGACGACAGAGCGTTTTTGAGCATTCACGATATTTACAAGACCACATATCCAATTTAGAAAATTGGTTGAAGAAATGGAGAATAAAAGTTAATGAACAAAAATGTACTCACATAACTTTCACAAGTAACCGTGAAACATACATTTTTTTTGTCCAGCACTGGTTGGATTTAACAAGTATATTTATATTTTTAGACTTAAGATATGAGTAATTATTGATAGTTCAATTATATTGAAGATACAATAAATAAAGGAAAAAAATTAAAAACAATTCAACCCTTTTGCTATTTTGTTGTCATATGGCAACATGTATATTTTTGCTCGGTGAGTCTGCTTCGTTTGAAAGAATGAATTTGTTTGTACAATTTTATATTTTAGATACCTAGTAACAGCTCTGAAAAAAAAATTGAAGAATGGTCCAGTATCGGTCAAAAACTTCAAGATCTAAAATGCCTCTAACATACCTTACCAATTTTATAAAAAATACTTTTTTTACATTTTTGTGTATTATTAGCCAATATTTTAATATATTTTTAATGCAGTTTATTTCAGAAACACTGTTTTATCATTCAAAAGTAAAAAGTATATTAGAAGCTAATACCTTTGTAATATTTTTTATAAAATTAGCCTATTGCCAAATTAACTTTGTTGTATATGAGCTTTTATTTTCATTTGTACCACAACCATGGTAAAGTCTATAACAGACAGTGAAATTGAACAAATTTTAATTAATTTCGAAGATTCTGATTTATCGGACTTAGAGGATGGGGAAGAACTAGATGTTTTGTCGAATTTAAAACAAGAAATTTCGCGTATAGATAATTACGAAGTAAATATTGAACATATAAATGTTAGAGACGTGGAACATTTTGGAATTCCAATTGCTATGAATATGTTTACAAAAAGATAGACGATTTTTGGTGGAATAAATCTCCTTGGACCATAGCGGAAGCGATACTTAATTATGAATATCTACTCAAAAAGTTCTGAGAAACTCCCAGTGAAATATTTTTTAGAATACTTTATCGTTGTTATCAATGTTATCAATGTTATCGTTGCCAGAATTTTGGCACATGGCTAAGAATTATAACCGATCCTTTGCTAGTGTTTAGTGTTCCTCAAGTCATGAACCAGGTCAATGTTCGTTTATTGGTGATGATAAGAGTAAACCATTTTGCTTTAATTTCCAATCTTCCATTCCATTCCATTTTTATAGTCAAAAGTCTAATAAACTTAAGTTTGTGAATGATTTCTTGAATTTAGCTAAAGTTCTGTGTGAATCAGATTCATTAGAGATAAAGCTAATGAATTTTATGAAAAATTTTTGTTCTTTGCCAAAATCTCAGGCAATTGCTGAGTGTAAAAGTCTTATTGAATAAGTTCTATCAACTTATGGTCCGTAATGTCAGAAATCTTGTGGAAACTAGTTGAAGAATAGATTTGAGAAGTTTACTTAATTGCAATAATATTGATCTTGCTTTTATTCAAGAAACTCATCTTAAATCGATTCACAAAAATTATTTAGATAATTACATATTTCTTAGAGATTTTTCATCACAAGGTGTAGGTATCACTATTAAAAAAAAATTTTCCTTTTCAAAAATTAAAATTTCCTGTTTACCATTTCCTCATATTTTTATTGAGATTCGTGTAACTGTGAACAACGTCATAAAAAAGTGTTAGTGGGTTCCGTTTATATTCCATGTAACTTCAATCCATCTCAGTTTGAAAATGGTTTGTCAAACATTGCAAATTTTGGTGATTTTAATGCTAAAAATATTTCTTGGGGTGATAATTTGAACAACCTAAATGGATGCACGTTTTGTAATTTGTTAAATCTTTATTCGCATTCATTTGTAAGACTTTGTGATGTTGTTCCGACTTTTCCTAATGGTTCCTCGTTTTTAGATAATGTTCTTATAAGTTCTAACATTATTGATATTTTTGTTCCGAATTATAACATTATGACTCTTCCATCCTTTTCAGATCATTTCCCTCTAAATTGTTTGACTTTGATTTTATTTTGAATTCTCTCAGTTTCATATTCATCATTTAAGTAAACCAATTGGAATTGTTTTAAAAATGCTTTAACATCAATTCTATTAGATCAATTTCCTTCTTTCCTTCTTCTTCAAGAAACTTGATGAACAACGAAATTGATTTTCATATTAACTATTTTACTTCAGCTTCAAATTCATGGTATGACACTCAATTAAAGTCGAAATAAATTGTTCGATTGTTTGCAAAAATCTAAAACTGTTCTTAAATTGAATTGAAATTCCCTTCAGAGATAAATTTAAATAATGGGTGATTTTTTTGAGGTTAGGATTTTCATGCATTAGTATTTGACAGATCACGTGAGATTTCAGACATGGTGCCAAAGAGAAAGATGCTCAGTATGCTTTGACATTTCATCATGAATAGACTTACTAACGAGCAACGCTTGCAAATCATTGAATTTTATTACCAAAATCAGTGTTCGGTTCGAAATGTTCAAATGTGACAAATTTTGTTCAGCGATGAGGCTCATTTCTGGTTGAATGGCTACGTAAATAAGCAAAATTGCCGCATTTGGAGTGAAGAGCAACCAGAAGCCGTTCAAGAACTGCCCATGCATCCCGAAAAATGCACTGTTTGGTGTGGTTTGTACGCTGGTGGAATCATTGGACCGTATTTTTTCAAAGATGCTGTTGGACGCAACGTTACGGTGAATGGCGATCGCTATCGTTCGATGCTAACAAACTTTTTGTTGCCAAAAATGGAACAACTGAACTTGGTTGACATGTGGTTTCAACAAGATGGCGCTACATGCCACACAGCTCGCGATTCTATGGCCATTTTGAGGGAAAACTTCGGAGAACAATTCATCTCAAGAAATGGACCGGTAAGTTGGCCACCAAGATCATGCGATTTGACGCCTTTAGACTATTTTTTGTGGGGCTACGTCAAGTCTAAAGTCTACAGAAATAAGCCAGCAACTATTCCAGCTTTGGAAGACAACATTTCCGAAGAAATTCGGGCTATTCCGGCCGAAATGCTCGAAAAAGTTGCCCAAAATTGGACTTTCCGAATGGACCACCTAAGACGCAGCCGCGGTCAACATTTAAATGAAATTATCTTCAAAAAGTAAATGTCATGGACCAATCTAACGTTTCAAATAAAGAACCGATGAGATTTTGCAAATTTTATGCGTTTTTTTTTAAAAAAGTTCTCAAGCTCTTAAAAAATCACTCGTTACCTTGGTATTATTTTCAATAAACTTTTTAAATTTAACGAACGTTTTAAACAAAGTTTACCAAGTGAATCATTGTTTAGGACGAATTTTAAATCATAAATCTCTTCCTGTGAAAACAAAACTTTTACTTTATAAAACATGTTTAAGACCAGCTTTTTTTATATGGATTTCCAATTTGGTTTTTTATTTCACCTTCTGTAATGAATAAATTTGAAATATTTGAGAAGAAAGGGTTACGTTTTTTTTTTGGTAAAAATATTATTTCAAGAAATAAAAGATACTCAAACGCTGTTATTTATAAGGAATCTGACATTGTTCCTTTGAGCATTTATGTATTCCAATTAATTAAGAAATTTATTATCAGATTGTCTTTTCATGAAAATGACTCTATTAAAGAAATAATTAATTCTCAAAGCAGCTATAGTTGGACTAATACTTCGTATTTATCTCCGCTTGGTTTGCAAAATGAAGATATTGACTATAATTTAGCTGTTTCATTGCCGGATCTTATCCTGGCTCACACAGAGGTTAATTGTAGTTTTTATTTTATTTTTATTATTTTTTTTTTTTTTTTGTTATCCTTTTTTATTTTATTTATAAGTTTAGATTTAAGTTTATTCTTTTGTATTAGAGTTGTTATACACTCACGAAACTGTTAGGCTCGGGAGCAGAGGCGTTTGCATTTATTTATTTATTTTCTTAAAAGAGATTGTACATTTATTGTTAAGTTTGATACTGATTGTTGTCATTATATTTTTTTAAGACATTACGTTACAATCAAAAATTTTTCAAATTTGTTATTTTAAATTTTATTGTTTTCCAAGTATTATTGAATCAAGGCTCAATAAAAAATAACTAACTAATAACTAGTTTTTACGTGATGCGAACACAAACAGACAGACAGGCAGAAAATCAGTTTTATTATATGTAAAGATAATTAATAATTCACACTAGTAATAATAAATTTTATTTAAAATAATAACACTTAACTTATTTAAAACAACTTAGAAACCAAAAATATTTTATGACCGACAAAAAGGTTTCTTACTCTACCTATGCAAGATGAGCAAATACAGAAAAAAGGTGAAATTTGAAAAATTTGAACAAAAAAGCGCAATGTTTTTTTTTAAATTTTATAGTGATATATGAAAACGTATGCGATTTACTTCAACTTTCCTGATTTTAATAATGTCCCAAAAGGACAAATCTCAAGCAATCTTGAAAATTGATTATACGATGCAGAATTTTGTCTGTCGGGCTGCGAACTTTTTTTTAAAAATTTATATTTCTCATAATTGATTTTTTGCTAATCTCCATCTAGATTCAAACAACTCGATTTTTTTACTATTACTATACTACGTAGGAAAAGGTAAAAATAATAATAAAATAAAAGCAAGGAAACGTAACAATTAAAATTCGGTTTTAAGTAATATAACATACTTACATATCGTTACCTTAATATAGAAAGGATCTAACTCGTTTTTTTTAATTGAGTTCTTTACATATTTTGCTAGGTGATTTTCTAATACATATGTATAAATAAAAAAATTTTTACAGCTTTCAAACGCTAGGAGAATTTAATAAAAAAATTGCGTTAAAAAATAATTCGCGACTTCAAAAATATAACTTTTATTAAGTGTACCACGCTCACTGTTTTCTAGAGTATACTCATGGGTATGGAGGTTACTTGTACCCACTTTCAAGGCAATACCTATTATAGTTCTCTATGTACACGATAATAATTTTTCACTTTATATGGGAGGAGCCACGCCTACTATTTCAATTCAGTCTGTGTTTCTCTAAACAATTTATGTTATTATAGAGGTTACTGGTGCAAAATGTCAAGGCCCTACCTATTACTGCGTAGGAGGTGCCACGCCCACATCAAATATCGAAAAATAATAACCCTATTTTAACAACAAACTGCGAAAATTTCAGAAAGTTCGGATCACTTGTGTAGTCAGATATAGCTTTCCGGCAAACAAACAAACATACATACATATATATATATATATATATATATATATATATATATATATATATATATATATATATATATATATACAATAAACACTTGGAAGAAAGGTATGGCCAACCTTTAACTCGAAGACGCCATTCTCACATCAAAAATGTTTTAATTTATATTAAATCTGTTTTTTACTTTTTATGGGAGATACCACTCCCACTATCCTAATCCAGTCAGCATTTTGCTAGACTATACAAATTACCTACTGTTTCAAGAGAGTTTTTACAAGTAAAAATGGACCGATATTTAATAAAAATTAGTAAAACAATCGCTTCGATAAAGAATATAAAATTGGTTCTTGTTTGGTTGGTGTTAAAAAATACAGTGATTTTTTATTATTACAAAATGAAGATTATTAAAATGTACAGTATAACAGTTTTATGTAAATTTCCCAAGCCTAGATGAGATCAAGGGTGTTAAAAGTAATAAATTTAAGTACAAAAAAAGAAGTTTCAATTGTACACTATTAGGTTTGTTCAAATTCATAAAAATTTAATTATCTTAATAGATTTGGCCAAACATACCGGGCCCATTGAAGAACCTTGGGTCTTCAATCAATAGGTAGAACAGCTAGCTTATGGATTGGCCGCTTGAAGATTCCGCTATTCGCGTTCACTTCCGCTACCCGAATCTTGCCGTCTCGACCTGGAAAAACGGCTACTACTCGGCCCGTCATGCACTGCATTGGCGGAAGATTGTTGTCGTGTACGACGACGATTTTGCATACGGCGACGTCGGGCATTACCTCGGACCACTTGGTTCTCACTTGCAGACACAGGACGTAGTCTCTCACCCAAGACCGCCAGAACGCCCGCTTGAGTGCGGCAATACGCTGCCATATCCTCAAGTACGGTAGCTTGGTCGATTCTTCTACCAGAAAATCGCTGGGCTGCGCTCGAAAGCTCTCTCCTATTAACAGGTGGGCTGGAGTGAGGGCTTCTCCGTCGTTGGGATCGCTAGTGTTGGGGCATATTCGGCGTGAGTTCAGTACGGCTTCAATTTCTGCCAGCAACGTTGCGAGTTCTTCCGCTGTCAAGAGCGCGCTGCCAACGGTTTTCATCATCAGGCTCTTGGCCAACTTGACCGCTGCCTCCCACAGCCCTCCGAAGTGAGGTGCCCTGGGTGGTATAAATATGAATTCCATCCCTCTGTTGGCGGCGAACAATTCGGCATGCTGCAACATTTCTTCTCTCGCCTCTCGCATCTCCCGACTGGACCCGACGAAATTGGTGGCGTTGTCGCAATAGATTTTGGTTGGCATCCCTGTCCTGGTGATGAACCTTTTGAGACATAAATGAAAGGATTCGGAAGATAAATCAGTAACCAGCTCTAAATGAACAGCCTTTGATGTGAAGCATATGAACACAGCTATATACATTATGACGGGTGCACGGCAGCGAATTTTTAAAGTTACATTAACCGGACCGCAAAAATCTACGAAACATATTTTGAATGGTCGTAGAGCTCTCACCCTGTCAGCAGGCAAGTTTCCCATTATTTGATTCATCAGTTTCGGTTTATACATGAAACAGTGAATACATTTGCGCACAACTCGACTGCATTCTTCCTTAGCATTTATAAGCCAAATTTTATCTCGAAGAAGAGTAACTAAAGCTTTTGCTCCTGCATGGCAGTTTTCAAAGTGTAAATAACGCAAGTAAATGGCCACAAAATGATATTTTTTAGGCATTAATAAGAGAAACTTCGCATCGTACGAGATTGCTGCATTTAGCAATCGCCCGCCTTCTCTAATAAATGAGCATTTTCTATTTTCTTCCTCAAATTCATGAAAAAACGGATTTAATTTTTGCAAGTTTGGCTGCAGGACCTGTGATTTTCATAAATTTTTAATTTCACTAGAAAATTCTTGCGACTGAATAATTTCAACTAATTTTAGAAATGAAAAATTCATTTCTTTTGCTGTTGGGTTAACATTCGTAACTTTAAACTTTTTGTTTCTACATACATAAACAAATCTTAAAAAATACGAAAACACTCTAATCAACTTTAAATAGGATGAATGCTTATTAACTAACTCTATAATAGAATTTAGTTCTTTAACAGCAAGAAAAACGTTTATTTTTTTCTACTCCAATGACAATTGTTCGTCATTCAACTTAAAATGTTGATTCACTAGCCAGTCATTACTCTCATTGAGCAAAAACGCCGGACCCGTGAACCAAATTGAGGCATTGAGCTTATCAACATTACAACCCTTTGAAACGATGTCAGCAGGATTGTACTTTGACGGAACATGACGCCACGTAACTTGATCAGACAGTTCCTGAACTTTTGCTACACGATTTGAAACAAACGTGGATAGGGTTGATGGATGAGTCTTTATTCAGTGTAGTGTTATTTCGGAATCGGTCCAAAATGTAACACTTTCAATGCCGCATGTTAAAATTGTCTCAACTTTAGCCCATAACTTGGCTAATAAATGTGCTGCGCATAGCTCAAGCCGCGGTTGCGACTTAGTTTTCAAAGGAGCGACTTTTTATTTTGCCGTTAGCAAATGACAAGAAATATTGTTCTTCACTCTACTTCGAATATAAATGTAGAAGCCGTACGCTCTAATTGATGTCTCTGAAAATCCATGAATTTGGTGATAAGATTTTGTAGTAGTCGAAACATAGCGGGGAACTTTAATACTATCAATTTTTGACAAATTACTTTTGAAATTCTCCCAGGACGTATGAAGATTCATAGGAATCGATTCATCCCAGTCCAATTTTTGTAACCAAAGTTGTTGAAGTAGAACATTTGCTTTGACTACAAGCGGACATAAAAGCCCAAGAGGATCAAATAATCTGGCAGACACAGATAAAATATTTCGCTTTGTCGCCTTAAGTGTGTGAAATGAATCATCTAACTGATATTTGAAAACATCTCTTTTTGGTAGCCAATATGTGCATAACGCTTTCGTAAAATCTTCTGTATTGTGGAGAGTCTTCTTAACTACGGTAGATTCAGTGTTCGCTTCGTAGTTAGAAACCCATTTTGTTAAATTTAACCCAGCTGACTGCAGTATTTTAGTGACGTCTTTACGTATGACATTAAGATCTTCAATTGAATCTGCTCCAGTTAGCAAATCATCGACGTAAAAATCTCTACGGATAATTTTACCAATTGGTAATGAATTTTTAAATTGATCACTCAAATGCATTAAACAGCGTATTGCCAAAACCGGCGCGGATGATATGCCATAAGTTACTGTGTTTAATGAGTAAATTTCAAGGCTGTCTGAGTCTCTTTCACGCCAAAGAATTAGCTGAAATATTCTATCGGACTCTTTAATTAAAACTTGGCGGTACATTTTTTCAATGTCCGCAGTGACAGCGTATTTATGCAATCGAAACCGAAGAAGTGTAGAATATAACTCTTCTTGCACTGTAGGCCCAATCATTAAAAGATCATTCAGAGAGAGTTGTGTGGTAGTGCGACAAGAAGCATCAAATACAACTCGAAGTTTTGTTGACGTACTTTGTGGACGTAGTACACACTGATGTGGTACGAAGTAGTGCGGAAAATTAGGAATTTTACCATCTCTAATATTCATGTGTCCTAGTTCTTTCATTTAAAATCTTTTGAAAGCCTTCGTTCAAGCGAAAGAAAACGTCGCCTAGCTGTATCAAAAGAATAACCCAATTTATTCGGGTCGCCTTTGAAAGGTAGTGACACTTGAAGTCTACCAGACGGCAACTGATTAACAGTTTTTATAAAATTCTCTTCGCATAATTGTTGTTCTGACGATATTAACTTCTTTAGGAACCTCTTCTAGTTCCCAAAATCTCTGAACAATTTTATTAAGAGTTTCCTAAGTTTCGACATTATTACACGTACTAATATGACACGATTCGTTACGATGAGCCTTAGCCAAGATAACATTATCTTTACTAGAGGATGAAATTTTAACAGATTCAAATCTTTGTTTAACAGGAATGGCTGAAAAAGATGGGCAATTTGAAACATAATGCTCAAACGACCTACAAAAAATGCATTTAATGCTGTCCTTCTGTGTTTTAACCTGATTTGTTGTTTTTTCCAGAATTGTTGTCATTCTTTCTTCGCGTAAGTCTATCAGTCTTTTGTACTGTATTGGAGGCTTCTTCAGCTGAAATATGCTGATATCTTCTATTTAAAGCCTCTTTACAGTCACTCCATAGGGGCATCTTATCATAATTGAGTTGCTCTTCCCATTTTGATCGAGTGGCTGAATCGACCTTCATCATGACTAAATGAATAATTACCGCGTTTGTGATAGCCTTGTCGTCACCAATAGACAGAAGTGAATCGTAAATAGCTGAGACTGTGTCAATCATGCTCCTCAAAGCGGACGACGAGGGTTTCGTTATCTCTGGCAAATTAAATAATTGTCTAATGTTGTCAAAAAATATAAGACATGGGTTATCATAAACTCGCTTTAGACTAGCCAACGCTTTGGAATAGTTCTGTTCAGTAACTTGAAAAGCTTTCACAGTACCTAGAGCTTCATCGGATAAACATGAAATTAAATGGTTGAATTTTTCTATCTCTGTAAGAGATATATCATAATCCACAAGGCTCTCAAACAAACTTATAAAATTTTTGTACTCTGAGTACTTGCCGCTAAATTTCGGTAATTTCATTTTCGGAAGACTGCTATGATGAGGAGTGAAACCTGTAGCGTTTTCATGTGAGCTTTGTCTTCTACCTGGAGTTAAATGTGCTAAAAGTAGGCATTTTGTCGATACGCATAAATCTTCTACATCAGATCTTTCATCATTATTAGGATCCAATATCTCCATTTCTGACTGGAAAATCATAGCCTGTTCGATATAAGAATTTAATATATCTAGGCGACATTCCAATTCAATCGGATTAAATGATATTGTTTTTTCTCTTAAAGATCGCTGGACACGCTCAATATTATTTAAGACGGTATTTTTCTGTTGTACTAAAGCCTCCATTGTAGATGGCTTGACATTTCTCTTACTAGCTTGCATTTTAATTAATAAGCTTTTACGTAAGATATTTCCAATAAATTTCAGAAATATATGGAAGGATCTCAAGAAAATTAGTTTATTCGAAATAAGAAATTTTCGAGATCTAAACGGATTAAGCGACTTCCAATTGATTTAATAAAAATATTTTTCATTAAAATATTTTAATATGAATTTAATTATTCAAAACAGAAAAATATATTTGTTTGAATTACAACAAAATTGTTTTGTGGGTTGTATTGGCAAAAAAACAATTATTTATAAGCAAAATAATGGAATTTAAAATATAAACTCTACAAAATTGGCTTATATAACTATCTCAAGATTGATT
Source organism: Phasia obesa (assembly GCA_949628195.1). Classification (NCBI taxonomy): domain Eukaryota; kingdom Metazoa; phylum Arthropoda; class Insecta; order Diptera; family Tachinidae; genus Phasia; species Phasia obesa. The sequence goes on along the minus strand of OX451218.1, from coordinate 52,142,866 downwards.
TGATTTATTTTTAATGAAAAATATTGCCAACAATTCTTATGTTTTTGCCAATACAATCCACAACACAATTTTGTTGCAATTCAAACAACAAACCTACCTATACGATAATAATTTTTCACTTAATATGGGAGGTACCACGCCCACTGTGCCAACCCAGTCAAAGTTGTAAGACTACCTATTTTTGTTTGCTAGAACACGATAATAACCCCGCGCACTGACCCAATCCAGTCCAGTTCGTGTTTTCGTAGACTACGCGCATTATCATAGGAGATACTCGTGCAAAGCTTCAAGGCTTTATCTATTGTAGTTCGCTAGGAACACGATAATAATTTATCCCAAATAAAGCCCATTATTCCAATTCAGTCTGTGTTTAGCTTGACTATGTACGTTAATATGGGGTTTACTTGTGCGAAACACCAAGGTGAGACCTAATTTAGTTCTCTAGATATACCATAATAATTTTTTAATTTATATAGGGGGTACCACGATCACTGTTCTAATCAAGCCTATGTTTTTCTATAGCTTTTTGCATGGGTACGACGGTTACCTTACCTACTTTCAAGTCCAGAACTATTATAGTACTGCATGTAAACGATAATAATTTTCATTTAGTATGGGAGGTAACTCGCCCAGTGCTCTAATTCATTCTGTATTTTGGTAGATTTTACGCATTTGCGCAGGGGTTACTCATGCAAAGTTTATATATGCTATCTATTGTAGTTCGCCAGTAACACGATAATATTTGTTCACTTTTTATGGGAGGTACCACGCCCACTGACCCAATTAATTCTGTATTTTGGTAGACTATTCGCATTAGCATAGAAGTTACTTGTGCAAAATGCAGTTTGATAGTAACACGATAATAATTTTTCGCTTTGTATGGGAGGTAGCACGCCTACTATTTCAATTCATCCTGTGATTATGGACTATTCTCCTTAATATAGAGGTTACTGTTGCGAAATTCCAAGGTCCTACCTAATTTAGTTCTCTAAATACAGGATAATATTTTTCACTTTGTATGGGAGGTGCCACGCCCACTATTCCAATCCAGTCTACCTTTTGCTAAACTATGTATGTTAATATAAAGTAAAGACCTGCATATGTTGAACTATACAACATGATGACAATTGTCATCATTTTCATAGTATTGCGAACATGAAATATGAAGTTTTACAGATAAAAAACGAATTTATGTGAAAGAAAAATACAAAGTTTTTTTTTAAGTGTTTAATAAAAGTTAAAATAATAAAAAATGGATATAAATTATGATTTATTTTATGAGGATGAAAACCATGATGCAAAAATAAATGTTTTACGTATACGGAGAAAAATTCGGGATGATTCCAACCCTCTTGAGCTTCCTGATGAAAAGTATAATTTTAAACAATAATTTACAAATAAATGTTAAGTGTTCTTTTATAGATTCCTTAGCTACTTCCGACTGAATAAAAAGGCGTTTTGTAATTTACTAGATGAAATAAAGCATCATCTGAAGATACCAGTTCGTGTTGCTGCTGTACCTCCTATATTAAAACTCTGCGCTGCCCTAAGACTTTTCGCTGATGGCAGCTATCAGAAGTGCAGTGATAACGATTTTAATATAGGAGTAGCACAATCCACAATGTCTCTTATCCTAAAGGAAGTGCTGGATGATATAGAGCAGCGTATATGTCCGAAATGGATAAAAACGCAAATGAGCGATGAAGAAATTAATGCCTCAAAAATTTGGTTCTTTGCTAAAAGTGGATTTCCTGGAGTGCTAGGCTGCATCGATGGCACACATGTCCGAATAGTTGGCCCACGGAACAATATTCAGCATCTGTACTTAAATCGAAAAGGATATTATAGCTTGAACGTTATGATAGTAAGATTTATGACATACGTTTTTCCTGATAATCAATTTTATTTGAAATTTAAGTTTTATCTTTAATTTAGATGTGTGACTACAAACTGAACATAAGATATGTTGACGCAAGATACCCGGGTGCAAATCATGATTCCTTGATTTTTAATTTAAGTGTTTTAAAAACATATTTACAGAAAACTCATGGATTTTAGGTAAAGTAATTTCCAATTATGAAACTTTCTATTAAATTATTTTATATTGTAGGCGATTCTGGGTACCCTCTACGCCCATATCTGATGACACCATTTCGTATGGCAGATAGTGGCTCTCAAGAAGCTCGTTACAATACACTACATGCAAACGGTCGCAATATCGTTGAACGCACAATTGGTGTTGTGAAGAGCAAATTCCGATGTCTTCTTTCTTCTAGAGGTTTATATTCTTGCCTCGAAAATCAGCACAAATTGTAAATGCTTGTTGTGCTGTCCATAATATAAGACAACACTTTCGAGTACAATTTGATGAAAATGAAATATTTATAGATAGCGAAGATCCTACACCACAAACTTCAAATACTGAGGACACTGAATTTGGAACTAGAATCAGAAATAATATAATGCGTTCTCTTCAATTTTAACAAAATTATTTTATTTTATATTAAATTCAGTCTTTTTATTGATATACAGACATACATATATCATATACATAAAGCAATAAATAATAAATAGTACGTAAATAAATAACATAACATCACTCCTTGTGATATAACTTTTGATTTAACATAAAAAACGAATATTTTATAAATATAGATAATAAAAAAAATTCTACTATTTGCAGTAAAATTAAGATAATATTTGATTTCAAGTGTTAAATTTGCAGGTATTTTATAATGATTAACTTTTCCGAAGAAGCTCAAGTATTGGCATTTTGGCGATTTGAAGCTGCACAATTCTCAGCAAGTGGCTGTATACTCATTTCACTTTTGAGCTTTTCTATTTTCATTTTTTCGCACTCTACTCTGAGACACTTCGTGACCAGGGCCGCCACCAGTGACTTGATAATTTTTTTTGTTGTTCGAAAGTTTTTTCTTGACACTTGCTTTGTAGTGTATCCAAACCTATATAAAATAAAGTCCAATAAAATATAACATACAGTTTGACATACTAGTAAATACATATATTCACTTACACGTTGCCACCCCTCGGAAGTTCTCGTTGGTGGTCCCAAACTATTTAGTTCAATTGCAAATCCGTCCCATGTCTCTTTGCATAGATTTTTCGTCATACCAATTTTGGTTTCCCGCGGGCAATTTCTGGGTTCCTTTCCATTAAATTAACAAGTCGCTCAAATCGAGCTTTTGTGGTAACTTTCAAACGTCTGCGGGAATAAAATTTTTTTAAATTATACCATTGTCAAGTTCAAAAATAACTTTGCTTACGATTTCTCCATTTCGTTCTACTTTTTTAATTCTTTTTTCCAAAATTTTGCAAGAAATATGAAAGTCAACTATAACTGCTAAAAACCAAACCACTAATAAGCAGTGGTCTGTTTTTGCGAGTTTTGTCAACCAGACTTATGTTTAGTTGTAAGCCTCAATGCCAAAAAAATCACCAAACTCAACCTCTGCTGAGTTGAGAATGGCAATACCGATTTACGAAAGACAACCAAATTGTAAGAAAAGTTGAAAACCGCAATAGGGGCATTAATAAATACACTTAGTTATATATATGTGTATAGACAAAATGATTCACGTGTTAGAAATTTCCAGCAATAAATAAATAAAAACTAATCTTACAAACATATACATATGTATGTATATGCCGTAAAAGCAAAAACAATAACACGGGAAATTTACTTTGCCTAATTTTTATTTTAAACATGTAAATTTAGTTGGTTCGTTTTACATTTCTAAATTTTACTACATACCTATTCTATTGTTATATTTCTTCAGTAGACTAAAAAATAATTCATCGAGTGTATTTTGAAGAAATTACCAGATTTTATACAATCGATTAGAAAGTTCCTTTATAAGAAATTGGAAAATTAATTTTGTAGAATAAATTTTCATATTCATATGTTAATATTCTGCTGCTGTGTGAATTAATATGATACATCTGCATTTATTTATTGCTTTTGTTGAAAAATGTCTGTTAGAGATAATCTAGTTTATGTTGCCAGTGATAATTTGTTTTTCGCTCTAATTTAATAATTTTGCTAGGAATCTTAATATTTTTTTTTTCCATAAATTATTTATTGTATCTTCAATAATTACTCATATCTTTAGTCTAAAATAAAAATATACTTTTTAAGTCCAGCCAGTGCTAGACAAAAAATAATGTTTGTTTCACGGATTTTGCAATCATTTGCGGATCATCCCTCTAATGTACGGTCAAGAAAAGCAGTATCTCTTCTTTTTAGTCGAATGTCACCAGGTTCATTCAGCATGTTACGCGCCAAAGGGTTTGGATGAGATTCAAGCCTCTTTAGATATGTGACTGCATGTTTCGCTATTTCTGCTTTAACTGATGGCATGTTTAGGTCTTTGTGGATGTTCGAATTTTTTATATACCAGGGAGCAGATGTAATCATACGTAGTATCTTATTTTGTTGCCTTTGAATTTTTTCTACATTGCTAGCTGAAGCAGTGCCCCATAACTGAATCCCATAACACCAAAATGGTTTGAAGATCGACTTGTACAGTAGGAGTTTACAATCTAAGCTCAGGGTGGAGTTTCTGCCAATAAGCCAATTTAGTTGTACAGCTTTTAGTTTCATTTGTGTTAACTTGAAATCAATGTGGCTTTTCCAAGTAAGGCGACGGTCAAGGTGTATACCCAGATATTAAACGTCTGAAAGCTGTGGTATCATTTGGTTATTTATGCGAATAGGATGGCGTGAGTCCCTACGCAGTGTGAAAGTTATGTGAGTACATTTTTGCTCATTCACTTTTATTCTCCATTTTTCTAGCCATTTTTCCAAATTGAGTATATGGTCTTGTAAAAGCTGTAATGCTTCTTGGGCACTTTCATGAATACTTAAAAAAGCTGTGCCATTGGCGAGCTTAAAAAGTCACCTTCTTTTAGTAAAAACTTGCGATTCGTAAAATAATCTTTTAAGAACTTATACAAGTTTTCAGGCAAGTTCAGCTTTAGCTTAAATATAAGGCCTTCGTGCCAAACCTTATCAAATGCTTGAGAAACGTCGATAAAAAGCGCAGAACAGGAATCTTAATATAGGTCATTTATATTGCACTAGTTTTAATTTAAACCCAAACTCTTCGAAAAAGGCTTTGCTGAATGGCGGTTTTCTGGACGTTTCTGGTGTTAGTGAAACATGGCTAAAGGACACGATCTCCACAAATGTTATTGATATTTCTGGATATGTTTGCCATAGAAGTGATCGTCCTAGTGGTAGGGGTGGCGGTGTTGCAATTTATGTTTTGTGAAATATTGAAAATAAGGTGGTATATGTGGGCACGAGTTATGGAGTCGTTGAGTGTCTGTTTGTTGAACTTATACTTGAGAATGTGAAGATTTTAGTTGGGACTGCTTATGGTGATTTAATTTCGTTTAAAGGTGAGCTATCTGATTTACTTGTGCGCTATTCTAACATTGTAATTATGGGTGATTTTAATAACAATATATATGATCCAGTTATGTCGTTAAGGTTTCGTAGTATTTGTAGAGAAATAAATATTTATCTGGTTCATAATTCCATGCCTACTCATTTTGATATTTGATATAATTCTATTTCCTTGCTGGATTGCTTCTTAGTATCGTCTCCTGAGTTGGTGCAGATATCTAATTAATTCCAGTGTCCCGACATAAGTCGTCACTCTTTTATGTTTGTATCACTTAAAGTTTTACAGTCAGAAGTACAACAATTGATATGAGGTTGGTAGAATCTGTTTTAAACTGTAGTTTTGATGAAATATTTTTGACTCATAGTGGTGATGATCAGTTAAAAATTTTAAATGAAAATATGAAGTTACTGCGTTCAATTGTTCGTGTTAAGCGACGATTAATAAGAAACATCGGGGATGACTGATTCGGTACGCCTGAGATTATGTATCAACTATCACTTAGAGATCTAGCATATAGAACATATTAAACGAAGTCCTTTCGACTTCGTTAACTTTCATATGCACATATACGACATGTTAATCAGCACAACAGTATAGATGCTTTGCAATGACAAGTAATGACAGTGAGTTGGAGTTGGCACAACAGCTTGTTCGAGTTGGCTTAACATAACATGGCATGGAATTTTTGTGTGTGACAGTTTTTTAAATATTGTAACAGCTGTACGTACATACTCTAGTATGTTATCTGTTATTTGTTTTTCTTTAATTTTAATATTTTTATAATAATTTATTTTTAAGTCATTTATTTAATTGGTTCTTTTTCACCAATCACGAGTTATAAATTTTTGCACCACTTATAAATTGACACGTCATAGGACTAGTACGATTGGAACAATTTGTCACTAATTTCATTTCATTAAAATCATTCACAACAGCAATGCATTTGACGATCTGCTCCCCTTTACAAAATGCTTCGCTACCTTGAAATTTTTAATAATTTCTTTGCAACGACGGCAACGATATTTTTACGTTGTTCACGCATACTTGTGCAGTTCAGAACAAGATCCTCAATATTGTGACCCAACGCTTTGGCAGTTGCACTGCTAATGGAGATGACATATTGCCAGCATCCATAAAAGATAGCATTCTTTCGTCTATAAAATGCTTTTTTCCACGTTTTCGAATCGGTTTATTGGAGCAACTTGGAATGTTATCAGTGTGTTTTATATCAATCGCCTCCACATCATCTCCAGATTCATCACTCTCAAATTCAACACATTCTGTAGTCAAGTCTGTACATGCAATTAAGCGTACAAAATAATATATAAACTGTGCGTTCAAATACTATATGATAATTACCTGAAGTGACATTTTTCTCTTCGTAATTTTCCTTTCGACGTTTTTCATCTTGCAGTCTTTGTGCCTCTCTTTTTTTTTTTTATTTGTGAAATTTTGATCCACACAAGTCATGCAACCTACACACCCATTTTCTCGCTGCTTCCTTAAAAATCTCAATATTCTTGAACACTAATAAGCTTAAGAGCGTCGACATGGGCAATGTCATAAATGTCTTTAAAGTCAGTTTCCTTTTGGCGATGGCTCAGGAATATATACATAAATGTACTTGATTCTGTTGACTTAAACTAATTAACAAATTATAAGCGATTTTCTAATTTATATGTAGTTGTTTTATTTAGAGTATTTATAGTTAAAAAAATTTATCAAATGAAAAAAGAGAATTTTAGTGATTTTTCAACATTTTGACCTTTGACCTCATTCTGGCACGGGTCAGCACCATCTGAGCGGCCTGAAAATTAGCTACATCAATTTTGGCATAAAATGGCACATTTTCATCGCTACCCGTATTAAAAATTCAAAAAAAATTCCCATATAAGCTGCGCCAGGACTAATGTACATACATACATACATGCATACATACATACATACATACATACATACATACATACATACATACATACATACATACATACATTTATGTGTACAAACATATGCAATAATATTTATGGTGGATTGTAAAAAATTGCAAGAACTTACATATTTATAAAATGTTCTTTCGCCTTGAAGTTCCAGGAAAAAGTGTCATTGTTTAATACCGCAGAGGGAATTCTTTTTATTCTGATGTCTTTATCCATTTTTAGCCGCTGCAGTATTAATTTATTTTTTGATATTTTATTTTTGATAGCTTCTGCAAATAGAAACTAACTGAAATGTCAAAAATTCCAGTATGAACACTATAGATTTCGTTTGTAATTTCAGCTTGAAATTACTTAATTTCGTGGCAGCCTGAACGGAATATTTGAAGATTTAGGCTTAAATTCTTTAACCAAAATAATGCAAAATGATATTTGTTTTTACAAAATATTTTTCTGCTAGTTCGACTGCAATTATATAATTCACTTTTTAAAGGTATGTTTAAAAATATTTAAAAGAAAATATACAGTATGTAACGTGGCAATAATCATAATTATTCCCTCGTACATATAATATTTATATTTATACTTACCTACATTATTGTTTTTATATTTGCATTTCATTATTACTATTATTTTATTTGTAACCAACACGCCATGTAAAACCATCCTGAACTGCAGTGTAATAACAACATTAAGTTAAAACTCTATACAAACACCTACTTAGTAATAATTCTCATTTAGTTAATTTTAAAATAAGTATAAGTGTTAAAGGTTGGCAGTCAATCGGCATGTTGCAACCCTCCACAGGACGGGCACTTGTAACATCTAAAAGTCTCGGATATTATACGTTACACTCGTATAATAGAAGAAGAGCCGACTGGTTTATCCAGATAAGCCAGTTGATTTTTGAGATACATCTGACTTCGGTCAGGTGTGATACATTTTGTACACAGCGGTCTTCGGACTGACTGTTCCCATAGCGGCTTCGGCTGACTGTTCCCACAGCGGTCTTCGGACTGACTGTTCCCACAGCGACTTCGGTTGACTGTTCCCACAGCGGTCTTCGGACTGAGTGTTCCCACAGCGGCTTCGGCTGACTGTTCCCACAGCGACTTCGGTTGACTGTTGCCACAGCGGCTTCGGCTGACTGTTCCCACAGCGGCTTCGGCTGACTGTTCCCACAGCGGCTTCAGCTGACTGTTCCCTAGTCTAAGCAAACTATGTATTATTGTAGAAATTTAACAATAAGAACTATTGTACGTATTTACGAACCTAGATTAAGTAACCCGAACTAGTATCATCCGAACCTGCGTATCGAAGCAGTAACCCGAACTAGTACCACCCGAACCTGCGAACTAATTGTATCCCGAATCTACGTAACGAAGCAGTAACCCGAACTAGTACCACCCGAACCTGCGAACTAGCTATCATCCGAACCTGCGAACTAGTTATCTCCCGATCCTGCGTATCCATACAACACACCCGAACCAGCTATTTAACGAACCAGTCGGGTTGGCGTGCGTCAGTTATCGTAATTTTGTATTCGTATTGTAATTAATTATTGTAGTAAATAAAGGAAAACAGATTAATTAAGCCCAAGAAGGGAAAGATAATCTTTTATATTACTTAAGGTTTGTGGATCCGTAAGTAGACCCTGGACGAGACTAAGCTACCTCAGCCTACGACAAAACCACGTTACAAAATGGCGCCCGAGCAGGGACCCGATTCCAAGTCGCAATGCGGAAAGAACGACACCACCGCCAACGAGGGAGAATCGGGCCAACAATACAAAACTTAATACGATAACCTCCAGACAAGCCACACTTTAAATAAGGATTTAGTTAGGTGGATAGATTTGTTACGAAAAGAACAACTAATTCAACTATGCCAAAATGCAGGCATCGCTATTGCCGGATACCGTGTGGAATATCTTCGTAAACAACTCATGGAAAATTTACAAGCAAAACATCTAAATGCTGCAACGGAAAATTTGCTCCGACAATTGGAAAAAGAAATAAAAGCTGACGAACAGTACGTCATAACCGCAGAAGATGAGTTTCTTGTACAAACACCGAAAATATCGGATTCATGTTGCGTTTCAGACAGAGAGATTATGACATATGTGCTAAGCTGGGATTTAACTTATTCAGGGGAAACCGACTTCATAGAATTTCTCGAACGAAGTGAAGAATTGGCCGGAATCTATGGGTTTGCTTGTGATCGTTTACTACCATCAATGCCGAGTGTTCTATGTGGCAAAGCACTGAAGTGGTACAGAATAAAACGAGAAAAAATAAAAACTTGGTCTGCCTTCAGGCTAGAGATGGGAAAATTGTTCCTTCCATCACGATATCTCTCTCAGTTGGAACAAATTTTCTACACTCGACGACAAGACAACCGTGAGTGTGCATCCGATTATGTTCTTTCGATGCTCACTCTCGCTCGAAGACATCCTCTCCTCCGCAAGCAGAATCACTTGGACCGCATATATAATGGCCTGCGAACCGTATATAGATTTTATATCCGGAGGGGAGATTTCATCTTCCTGGAGGAATTAGTGCAACTAACAAGGGACTTTGAAGAACTAAAACTTGAAGAGCGATCTCAGAATTTTCGCACGGTGTCTAGCGGATATCCAGTTGCGAATATAACAGTTCAGCCAACGTCAAATAATAACCGACGTACTCTACCTTTTCACCGAAACCATTGTATCATCGACAGACAGCCGTCTACTAAGCCTAACGCACGCACCACTATTGTGAAAAACCAAAAAAAAGAACCCGAAACGCACGTTAGGTTTGACCGGCAATCACCGTAAGAAGTCCAAAAGTATAAATGGAGTAGTTAGTGAAACTAACAGACGTACTGTAATTTCGAAAGTCCCAGAAAATGCATATGTGCATCCCGTAAACCAATGCAAAATCGCGACAAATCTAAGAGCACAGCCTGTTACCACCAAAACGCCGAAGACCAACACCGCAGTAAACTTTAAAAATAAGGTAGGCGAAAAACAAATACTTTAGGGCACATTAACTAGGCCACCTGAAACCTTTTCAGGGAATCGATTGCATTTAAGACATCACCAGCTGCTATCACAAGCCAAGGTTACAAAAAAAAAAAATATAAACGATTGGTCCACTGAATGGAACATCGCTCCACTAAGTGGGGGGAGATGTAACGTGGCAATAATCATAATTATTCCCTCGTACATATAATATTTATATTTATACTTACCTACATTACTGTTATTATATTTGCATTTCATTATTACTATTATTTTATTTGGAACCAACACGCCATGTAAAACCATCCTGAACTGCAGTGTAATAAAAACATTAAGTTAAAACTCTATACAAACACCTACTTAGTAATAATTCTCATTTAGTTAATTTTAAAATAAGTATAAGTGTTAAAGGTTGGCAGTCAATCGGCATGTTGCAACCCCCCACAGGACGGGCACTTGTAACATCTAAAAGTCTCGGATATTATACATTACACTCGTATAATAGAAGAAGAGCCGACTGGTTTATCCAGATAAGCCAGTTGATTTTTGAGATACATCTGACTTCGGTCAGGTGTGATACATTTTGTACACAGCGGTCTTCGGACTGACTGTTCCCATAGCGGCTTCGGCTGACTGTTCCCACAGCGGTCTTCGGACTGACTGTTCCCACAGCGACTTCGGTTGACTGTTCCCACAGCAGTCTTCGGACTGACTGTTCCCACAGCGGCTTCGGCTGACTGTTCCCACAGCGACTTCGGTTGACTGTTCCCACAGCGGTCTTCGGACTGACTGTTCCCACAGCGGCTTCGGCTGACTGTTCCCTAGTCTAAGCAAACTATGTATTATTGTAGAAATTTAACAATAAGAACTATTGTACGTATTTACGAACCTAGATTAAGTAACCGGAACTAGTATCATCCGAACCTGCGTATCGAAGCAGTAACCCGAACTAGTACCACCCGAACCTGCGAACTAATTGTATCCCGAATCTACGTAACGAAGCAGTAACCCGAACTAGTACCACCCGAACCTGCGAACTAGCTATCATCCGAACCTGCGAACTAGTTATCTCCCGATCCTGCGTATCCATCCAACACACCCGAACCAGCTATTTAACGAACCAGTCGGGTTGGCGTGCGTCAGTTATCGTAATTTTGTATTCGTATTGTAATTAATTATTGTAGTAAATAAAGGAAAACAGATTAATTAAGCCCAAGAAGGGAAAGATAATCTTTTATATTACTTAATTATTTATAGACTACCATCCTAAAAATATCGAAAATTTTTACATAATTTGAGAGGAAAAGTCCAACAATGGCAACGTTGGTTGTGAAACAATTTTTAAATTAGGTATGTATGATTCTGCTTTTGTGTGGTATTTTCCACAAAATGTATTCAAGTGTAAAATATAGGCTTTTTACACTTGAGTACATTTTGTGGAAACACATGGAAGATGTTTTAAAACTGAAACACTTATTCACACCTGCAACATCTAACATCTACCATCATTATGATGTCAAAATGGTAAAAGCTCACATTGTTATCCCCAATTTTATAATCAAATGGATCTAGAATAATCACTAAATTAATTAATAATAAGTTAAATGTTGATTATTATTGCATATAGTATTCCTTTTTACAATAAATTAATTTAAAAAACAAATTCTAAATATATGTACATATTTCAATCAAATGATGTACACATGCATACATGTAAACAAATGATTACCCAACAAACCAAATAACAATAAACTAAAATACATCTTGAGAATAAGCTTTAAATAATGTATTTTAAGCATTTCTAAATTTCGGTTATGATAATATTTATAAAATGTAAATTCACAAGCATTTCTTAACAATGCTTGATAAACTTTTATTATACACAACTGGTCGTTGTGTTTTTTGACAAATCTGGTTGACAGAATTATTATTTGTTTGCTAAATTTTGTTGTACCAACTCTTGCCCTAGCTAATGTGATACTGTCTACACTAAAAAGATGTGTATAGTAAGGAAGTGGCAATGTATTGGGATTATGAGATCTTAGAAAGCTTGATGGTGCTCTATTGCTCTTCATATTGCTTTTGTTGTTGAAATTAGTCACAATTATTCTTCAATCGCAATGATAAGCTTATAGTAATCATGCACATATAATATTTTCGCAAGGGTTCCGTTTTGATTATACTAAAATTGTTACGATGGCGTTTTTCAATATATTCTAAAGTCTTTTTTAAGCTTAAGGCTTATGTATGTAAACTTTTTATAATGTTAAATGTTAACACCTTAGAGAATTTATAAGTGTGAAAAGGGTATTAGGAATTATAATCATCATTATAACTCTGTGAGAAACAAAAAGGATAAGTTTGCACGTTTGTTACAGGTTTTAATGAAGGTTTTTCTTGGCATTTAAATCAGTTATTGCGCTTTCAATATTTTAGGGGTACTACAGCAAGTCCTAATGAATAATCTCATTGTGGAGTTTTGACGAGGTCTTAAAATTAATTTTTCACAGATGCTATTTTTCGAGATTCTAGCCATGTCGTTAAATCTTTTAGTCTGGGTTTGAGTTGAAGAGAACTGTGTGCTTCGCACTCTATCCGATTTTTTATTTTTTACAGTCAAGAATCGCTCGATATCTACAGAATAAATGTAATTACGGTGCAGGTAATTTCAGGTTTTGATCAAAATTAATAAGACTCCGCATCTTTTGGTGTTCTTAGCGGGATGTTTTCCGAACAATGAGTACTGAGTGATCCCAAAAACGTGTGTGCAGCCCGGATTAGTTGTCAGCGGCACTTTATAAACTGGATGATGATGAGAATTTAACATGTCAGCACATGATACATGTTGGGTGGTTGGTTGGGATTAGGGTTTTAGATTTCCCGTTTCTCGGGAAGTTTTTTATTTCGAAAACGGAAAAAAATAATTGCTATTTGATAGTTCTATAGATTCGAGTGAGTTGACAAATCTGTTGAACAGCTGTGCTGCGTTGACGTTGATAAATGACTGAAACACTATTATCGAACTACGGTATAAATAATTTGGTTTGGTAAACACTTTTTTTTGTTTCTTTAATAGGTAAAATATGAAACATCTCCAATTTACAATCTAATGTAAAAAAAAAATATTTATTTGTTTTATACTATTTGTTTATTACTCATGTAAGCAATTTTTAGGTATGAAGTTCTGGCAACTGTGTCTATTAGTACGAAAAACTAGAGATTGCGCTCAATTTAAACGGAAAATAAATATTTGGAACATTCGTTATCGGGGTTTTTAAGGCGTGAGCGTAAAATACACATACCCGTACATCAGGGATGGTAAATTAAATTTTCAAATTGCAAAACCAGCTTTTTAAATTTTACTTTTCATCTTACTCTGATTATTGCACAGAGCCAAAAATGCCTAATAGAATCAAAAAGATTTTCTCTATGAAATGTTTTTAGGCTAAGGGGTTTGCCAGCAGAGAGAAAAGAAGATATTTTCAAAGGGATTCCTTATTATTTTGATGTGGTAAATCTTATTAATTTTATAAATAAGGAAATCCCATTAAATCAATAAGAAAACAAAAAACAATCCATAGAGAAAAACTTGTTGATTCTATTAGGTTTTCTTCTGAATTATATAAAGAATGGATTTCTTATTGATTTAATTAGCTTACCTAATTGATTTTTTCAAAAAGGTTTTCCTGATTGATTTCATTAGCTTCCCATATGATCATGTATAAATCATATTTTTAATTTTTTTAATAAGGATATCTTCTTGATTATATTAGCTTTCTTGTTATATCATTTGTTAAAACATAAAATATACATTTGGTGCAGTGGTTAAGTGCGTGCCTACAAAACGAAGCACACCAGGTTCGATCCCTGCCGGAGGACGAAAAGTGTTTCACCATGGTTTTGCGGGTTTTATAAATGAAGTGGCTTCAACCCCCTCTAGACAATCCATCAAAAGAAGCTCCCCTGATCTTTCACCCCTGGAAAAATAGAAGATAATATGAAGGCAAAATAAAATGCCACAAAAAGAAAGGGTAAAAAGAAATCAAAGATTGATTAGCAAACAATTTTAAAGGAGATGCCAAAAAAGCAATATACATACAACCAATCTTTTTCAGTTTTTTATTTTGAAAATTTTTTGTTAATTTTTTATGTTTTCATAAAAAAACAAGGTGGCCTAATAATATCAAGATTAAACCCGTTTTGAAAAAAAAAAACAATACGAATAACTAATAAAAATCCTTAGTTTTCTTCTTGATTTTTTCAAAACGGGTTTCCTTATTAAAATAATAAGACTTTCTTCTTGAAAAAAACCATAGAGATATCTTATAAATTTTGTTCTATTTGATTAGGTTTTTAGACACAGTTTTTTCTGTGTGTGGTTATTGCATTGGGACTCTATAACAGAAGTTGTTATAGTGATGAGATTGAGGGAAAGACGTTTCATCTGTCAAGGTTTCCAAGTATATTGTCCTTTCATAACTTCTCTAAACTACCGACTGAAGAATTGGATAATTAAAATACTTTATTCAATTGTAATTGTGGGTCTAGTAAGGAAAACAGACAGTGAGATTTTTGGGAGTAAAATATTTGTCAAGGTTTTACTCGCTATTTTCGTTAAGTTCATCATTATTTTGATTACTTCAATTTTCTATCTAAGTATTTAAATCTATGCCTAAGATATTTGTGTAATAAGAAATAAGACGCGTAACAAATGAGACAAAAATACAAGTAATTGACGAAAGCAGTTATCGTAAAATAGTAAATTAATTTGAAAAATACAAGAAAAACTTTTATACCTATCAACTCAAGAGCGCACGCTAACAAAACATGGTTTTTGTATGGTTACGGCAATCACACTATGTTCTCTCTAGCAATACATGTTTGCTGTGAATAAATTACAGATATTTTAAAAAATACTTTGGTCACGATTAACATGTTTTTGTTAACAGTTAATCATTCAATGGTTATACGCAGCGAAAAAGCATCATGGTTGATTTGAACCATATAAAAATTCAAACAACAACAAAATTTTTTTAATATTTAAAAATAAAATTGTATTTATAACGATAATATATTATTATTAAACATGACTAAAAATAAACAAATAATGTTTTTTTTCAGTTCAGAAATACATATGTTTGTGTGTAAGCTATCGGTTCATCTAATACCGTAAAAACATTAAATACACAGAAAACATAGAAAATGGTAGGCAGAAAATATCAAAATATGTAGAAATATTCATGCATTTGTTTTTTGTTATTTATAAATATATTCATACATTGTCACATGTTAATATTTACATGTTTCACATTATATTATAGTATGTTTATATAATAAACATAATTATGGCTGAAAATCACAATGTTATTTTTATGTAAGATAATAATATGTTCCAATGTCAACAATATTATTATTATGGTTTAAAATAATATGGTTTGAATATAACCATATAATTCAACCATAACATGTTGCTCTTAAATTATGGTTACCTCAACCATGTTTTTTCTTTGCGTGCAGAAAATGTATACAGGTAGTTATTAAAGGTATAGATTCATATGTTGATCCGAAGGACATAATAGTTGGCTTTTAAAATGCGGGATTTAAGGTAAAAATGTTGATAATCTCAGAAATAGAGAACGTGTGCCCCAACCACTTTTCCGAGTTGAACTGGAATCCGAAGATTTGAGATTAAAAAATAAAATGGAACGCACTCTATATACAATAAACGTTCAGGTCCCGTCCAATGTTTAAATTTCCAAGAATATAGCCATACTAGGGCATACTGTAAGTTACCACCGGTTTGTGTTGTGTGTGGCGAACTACATTGTTCCGCTCAATGCGACAAATAAGGGATGGCACGAAGGTTAAAAAATGTAGCAATTGCGGTTGAAATCACACTGCAAACTACGGAGGTGGTCCAATTTATAATATGGTAAGGAAAACGTTTCAGAGATTAAATACTCCTCCTAAGCAGTCACAATATCGACCAAATGCTCATTATCTTCAGTTAGCCCAACCAACAACGCAACATATTTCATATGCGAATACATATGTTAAAAACTAAAAACAATCCTTTATAAAAAGCCATACCGACATCTACAAAAAATTTGCACCCAGAACCAAATCGTCTGGAAGCAAGCATCGAGACATTAGTGCATTCGTAAAACAGTTTTATGAGCATGATGCAATAAATGGCACGCATGCAATGTACTATGTTGCAGGCGGTACTTAAGAAAACATGAACTGTTTAAAAATATTGTTACGTTTTTACTTTACGTTGGGTTCTTTTAATTGCAAAATAAATACACTCTGTTATTACTTTTACTGTAAGTCACTTTATTTATTTAATACCACTGTTCAAAAATACAGCAAACTGTTAAACACTCTTACAATTCGACAACTTAACTCTTTGACTTTTAAATTAATACTGCCATACTACTCGCCAGCACGATTCAATTTATATAGG
Source organism: Phasia obesa (assembly GCA_949628195.1). Lineage (NCBI taxonomy): Eukaryota > Metazoa > Arthropoda > Insecta > Diptera > Tachinidae > Phasia > Phasia obesa. The sequence goes on along the minus strand of OX451218.1, from coordinate 52,126,033 downwards.
TGCTTTAAAAGCACCAGAATGTTCTATTCCAGACATATCTGGCAGCTTCGAATGTTATTGCTCTTATTTTCTGTTTGTGTGATTGGTTATTTCTTTATACCTGTGTTTGTGGCTATTTATTTCTTTATACCTGTGTGTGTGGCTGTTTATTTGTTTATGCTTGTATTTATGTATGTGGCTGTGTATTTAACAGAAGAGTGTTTATTTAATCTGTGTGTGTGTGTATGCGTCAATGCGATTTTTTGTATGGGGCGTTTCTTTCTTCCATCATTGTAAGAAAATAAGCCATTAATGTTGTTGTTGTTCGAGAGTATTGTTGTTCAGAGCTTATAATGAATAAATTCTTCTTTCGTAACACTACCCCCTTCTCAAACCTGTTCGTCCCGAACAGACACAGATGTACCTTTTCCATAGTTGGCTAGCCGCTCCAAGTGCACAACTTTCATTTTTGATCTTGGGCTCTGGAATTTCTGTATTCTGTAAACTACGTCGTTTAGCCGCTTTATTACTTTATAAGGTCCATCCCAATGAGTTTGTAGTTTGGGTGATAATCCTTTCTTCCGTTGTGGGTTAAAAAGTAGAACCAGTTGTCCCTCGTTAAATCCCTCAGAGTTGGCAGCTCGATCATATCTGGCTTTCATTTTATCACTGGTTAATTTTATACGACTCCGCACGAATTCGTGAATCTCCTGAAGGTCCCTTTGTGCCTGACTAGAGTTTTCGCCGTCTCCTTCTGTCGATGTTGGCTTAACACCAAACTCTAAATCTGCAGGCAAATTTAGCTCAGATCCAAAGACTACTTTCGCTGGTGTTCGTGAGGTGGAATCGTGAACAGCTGATCTATATGCCAACAAAAATTTGGGTATATGCTCATCCCAGTCCCTCTGATGTGCGCTGACCACTTTTCGCAGGTATTCCTCCAGCGTTCGATTAAATCTTTCGACCATACCATCAGATTGCGGATGTAACGGTGTCGTTCTGGTCTTTCTTATTCCGTATATTTCGCACATCTCTTTGAATATAGCGGATTCAAAATTTCGGCCTTGGTCGGAGTGTAGTTCTAAGGGAACACCATAGCAACACACCCAGTTGCTTATAAACGTGTCTACAATCGTTCTGGCTTCTTGATTGGGAATGGCATATACTTCCGGCCATTTGCTAAAATAGTCCATCACCACTAAAACGTATCGGTTTCCAGCATTGCTAGCAGGGAAGGGACCTGCTACGTCCATCGCTATACGTTCAAAGGGAGCGCCTGAATTGTACTGCTGAAGCTGCCCCCGACTCCTTCGTACTGGACCCTTTGCTGCAATGCACTCCTGGCAATTGTCTATCCACTCGGCTACGGCTTGTTGACAGCCGACCCAATAGAACCGTTGTTTTATCTTTTCCAGCGTCTTCGTTACACCAAGGTGACCTCCGCTAGGACCATTGTGGAATTGTTTCACGACCTCTTTGATCTTGAAGGATGGCACGACGATTAAGTCTATCACAGTTTTGCCGTCTGTGCTTTCCCAAGTGCGACATAAGCAGCCATCCTTCAACCTTAGACTGTTCCACTGGGCCCAATATGCCTTCGCCAGTGGACTTTCTGGTGAGATCTCACTTCGCGTCGGTCTTCTGTCTTCCTCTTTAGCCGCTATAACTTTTGCCAATATGGGATCGTTTCTTTGTGCTGTCGGCCAGTCTTCACTAGATTCTATATGTGTAAGCCGAACATCAATAACGAATTCTTTTCTCTCTGCCTTTGTGCAATGCTTACACCCCAGATCACATGGCCGCCTAGAAAGGGCGTCTGCATTGTTATGCTTGCCTCCTTTTCTGTGCTCAATACTAAAGTCATAGCTCTGAAGTCGCTCTATCCAGCGTGCAAGCTGTCCTTCAGGGCTCTTGAATTGCAGCAACCACCTGAGTGCGGCATGATCTGTCCTCAACGTAAAATGTTGGCCATACAAATACTTGTGGTAGTGTTTAATGCACTCCAATGCTGCTAGCAGCTCTCGTCGCGTTACGCAATAGTTTCTTTCAGGCTTCGAAAGTACTCTGCTGTAGTAGCCTATAACCTTTTCTGTCCCATCTACCACCTGCGACAGCACGCCTCCTATTCCATATCCGCTCGCATCAGTGTCTAGCATGAATTTTTGCCCAGCTACTGGATATGCCAGGATAGGTGCCACACACAATAATTCCTTGAGCTTCTGGAATGCTTCCTCGGCTGCTTCACTCCACTGGTAAGGTCGCGACTTTTTGGTTAGCTCATGTAGGCTCGCAGCAACACTAGCAAAATTTGGCACAAATCGTCTGTAGTATGTGCAGAGTCCCAAGAAACTTCGTAACTCGTGAAGATTTTGAGGACGAGGCCAGTCCTTTACTGCCCGTATTTTATCTTCATCGGTTGATATGCCCTCTGCTGTTACACGATGCCCCAAGTATTTGACTTCCTTCTGAAACAATGCACATTTCTTAACACTGAGCTTCAGTCCAGCCGCTGATATACGCCTGAAGACTTCTTCCATATTCCTTAGGTGTTCATCGAAGGTCTTTCCCATGACAATTATGTCATCCAGATACACCAGGCATGACTTCCAATTGAGTCCCTTTAACACTCGTTCCATTAAACGCTCGAAGGTGGCTGGAGCGTTGCAGAGACCAAATGGCATAACATTAAACTGCCATAAACCATCGAGAGCACTAAAAGGAGTTTTTTCTTTATCCTTGTCTGCTATCTGGACTTGCCAGTAACCGCTCTGTAAATCTAGCGTAGAAAACCACTTGGTTCCTGCTAGCGTGTCCAAGGTGTCATCGATTCTTGGTAGCGGATAACTGTCCTTTTTGGTAACATCGTTGAGCTTTCTGTAGTCAACGCAGAATCTAGTGCTGCCATCTTTCTTCTTTACTAAAACTACCGGCGATCTCCAGGGACTCGAAGATGGTTCGATGATTCCGTCTCGCTCCATTTCGTTGACTAGCTGCTTTACTTCGCTCCGCTTGGCTAGGGGAATGCTCCTGGGGGCTTGTTTTATGGGCCTCGCTTCGCCAGTATTTATTTCATGCTTCACTATTGCCGTTCTACCTTGGCTTTTATCTTTTAGGGCGAAGACAGAGGCGTACTTTCGTAGCAGCTGCTTGGCTTTGTTTCTGTCAGGTGGCTCCAGCTCTGCTACCCATTTCCCCACGTGTTCTGCTAGTATTTCGCGCTCTTTAGTTGACAGTTTTTCAGGCTCTGAGTCTCTCTCGCAATTAATTATGGCCTCTGCTGGTGTACATTGAGCTATCTGAGAGTTTTTACCAATTACTTTTTCACTGTTGGATAGATTTAACACTCTCACAGGAATTTTTCCATTCTTAGAGGTTTTCACGAGGGCTTTTGCTGTTATTGTCTCACTCTTAATTCCTGATGGTTCTACCACCCACAACCGGTTGTCCTCACAATCTTCCTCCATACGTGCCCATATCACAGTTTCTGCCTGAGGTGGTAATTTCTGGGATGCTACAGCAACCAACTTCCTTACTGCAGATTTACTCACATATCCAATATCAAGGGGTATTTCGACGTTTCGCCAGATCATTATTTGTTGCCCCATGCGCAGATCGACTTCATGCATAATCATAAAATCTGCGCCAACAATAACTTCGTCCACGATATCGGCAACAATAAACACATGGTCCACACTCATGTTGGCTATAGTTAATCTGACTTTGGCCTTACCATAGACAGTAGCAAATTCTCCGGTAGCGGTGCGCAGACTGACATTATTCAATTGATGCACTTTTCCCTTTACTAAATCGGGCCTTATTATAGACTGCGACGCTCCTGTGTCTATTGTCAGAATACGCTTTCCTCCGTTGATATACCCGCTTGCAGTAAGATTGCTGTTTTGCTGCTGCATCACAGATATGGAGATTGTGGGGCCCTCGGTTGTGGGAGCTAGCTCATGCCCCGTAGTGCTAGCTCTCTTTAGTTTAACGACTCTCGAGATGTTCCATGAGTCGCACGTTTATTGTTTCTTGGCGGCGAAACAGATCTGGCTCGTTTTCTTGCTGCCTTACAGTTTCGTTGAAAATGGCCGACTTTGCCGCAATTAAAGCACTTAGCGTTTGTCTTACCTTGTCTTTCATCTAAGACTTTCTTTACCGACTCAAGTACTTGCTTTATGTCGTCCATTGTTGTTTTTTCATCTTCAGCAGCAACTTCAACTTTTCGCACTTTGTATGACTGCGGCCTCGAAATGACTTTTGCTGTTTCTTGAGCCAGAGCGTAAGCAATGGTTTCAGCAAAGGATGTGTTTTGCTTAGCGCAAACTGCGTGCTTAATATCTGGGTCACGAATACCATTAACAAATGCCTCCACCTTGAACTGTTCTAGAAGGGGATGGTTTTCCCCAGGGTATATTAGCTGCACCAAGCGCTCTATCTCCATGGCGAAATCCTGAAGCGTCTCATTTGCTCTCTGCAGCCTGCCGCGTAGTTCCATTCTATACAGCTCCTTTTTATGATCGCCGCCATATTTCCGCTGTAACGCCACCATTATGTCCTCATAATTATTTCTGCAGCTAGTTGGTAGGCTTTCGAGGACTTCTGCTGCAGATCCTTTAAGTGCCAGAATCAGTTCAATCGCTTTCTCTTCATTGCTCCATAGATTTTTACTGGCCACTGTCTCAAACTGAAATTTGAAGACGTTGAAGGGTATGGTGCCGTCGAAACTGGGAGCTTTTATCCTATTTGTGTTTTCAGTCACTACTCGTGCTGGACCTTCTCTTATTTCCAGGCTCATAATTTTGTTTTCGAGCTCCTGCAGCTTTACATCGACATCCTTTACCTGTACTTCGACGCCACTAGTTTCTAGAAGATTCACTTTTCTGTTTAAACCGGACAGTTGCACTTCCACGGCAGAGATTTTTTCGTCGAACTTGACTTCTACGTCGTCTACTCGCTTATTAATAGTTTCAGAAATTTGTAGAAGGTTTTCGTTGACTTGTCCCAAAAGTTTCTCATTATTCGCTCTAGAAACTTCTTGAATCTCAGCTAGAAGTTGTTGATTTTTCTCCAGTTTCTCATTTACTGTTTCCAGTAGTTTCTCGCTGTTTGCTCTAGAAACTTCTTGTACTTCAGCTAACAGTTTTTCGCTGTTTGCTCTAGAAGCTTCTTGTACTTCGACTAGCTTTCCGTTTACATTTTCTAGAAGCATTCTAGAGTTTTCTCCCATTTTCTCCATCATAGCGGCAAACATCGTATTGAGGTCCATGCTACTTGCTGTTGTTGTTTCACGGCTACATACCTCTGTCATCTCTTTTTCATCAAACTCATATGCGCCAATGTCCATGCCACGACGCTTGAATTCATCTATGAGCCTCTTCTGCAGTTCTGTTTTGTTACCTGCTGTTGGCAAATCCAGCTTACTCAACTCCTTTTTCAGCTGCTCCACTTTAAGATCTTCAAATTTCATTTTTAAGTTATTTTATTTTACAATTTCACTTCTGTCACCAATTGTTACGTTTTTACTTTACGTTGGGTTCTTTTAATTGCAAAATAAATACACTCTGTTATTACTTTTACTGTAAGTCACTTTATTTATTTAATACCACTGTTCAAAAATACAGCAAACTGTTAAACACTCTTACAATTCGACAACTTAACTCTTTGACTTTTAAATTAATACTGCCATACTACTCGCCAGCACGATTCACTTTATATAGGTGCTTTAAAAGCACCAGAATGTTCTATTCCAGACATATCTGGCAGCTTCGAATGTTATTGCTCTTATTTTCTGTTTGTGTGATTGGTTATTTCTTTATACCTGTGTTTGTGGCTATTTATTTCTTTATACCTGTGTGTGTGGCTGTTTATTTGTTTATGCTTGTATTTATGTATGTGGCTGTGTATTTAACAGAAGAGTGTTTATTTAATCTGTGTGTGTGTGTATGCGTCAATGCGAATTTTTGTATGGGGCGTTTCTTTCTTCCATCATTGTAAGAAAATAAGCCATTAATGTTGTTGTTGTTCGAGAGTATTGTTGTTCAGAGCTTATAATGAATAAATTCTTCTTTCGTAACAATATGTTTCTGCAACGCAAACGACTTGCGCGAATACAAAAATGAATTGACTTCTTCCTTAAGAACCAACAAATTGATATTATGCTGGTGTCAGAGACTCACTTAACAAAAAATAGCTATTTTAAAATTAATGGCTATATATTATATGCCACTTGAGACCCCGTGAGAGAGCATGTGGTGGTGCAGCAATACTAATAAAGGCTCAAATATTGCATTATTCACTGTGTGATTTTTGTGAGGACTACCTTCAAGCAAAAAACATCTGCATTGAAGATTTTAATCAAAAGTTCATTATATCTTCGATTTATTTACCTCCTAGAATTCAAATATCCCGGCAACTAATTAGACACAATCGAATTTATTCTGATCGAGAGGCTCTTGGCTGAAGAAAGAAAAATTCGCAGAGAATGGCAATCACACAGATCTCCTCAACAAAAAAGCAGACTTAAAGAATGCACGAAACGGCTAAGGGAGTTACTGGAAAATCGCAGAGCAGCATCCCTGAAAAACTATTTAGAAGACTTTGACCTAACCCCTCAATCAGATTATTCATTATGACGTGCGTATAGAAACCGTAAAGGCTAGTTGTATATAAGCCTCCCTTGCGAACGTTGTTTGGAGGCTGGTCAAGGAATGATACCGAAAAAGGCAATCTATTTGTTGGACATTTGAAAAAGGTTTTTACTTCAAATGTATTTACTGATGCAGTCGAAGCTAGTGCTGCAGTACCCTTAAGATTTCAATTTAGTGATATTGAAAGAGCAATAATTGATTGAAACCGGTAACAAGATATTATTTGAGTTGCCCCGTATAACTGGCGAAATTATTCTTTTTATTTTGAACGCCATTTTACGCCTTGAGTACTTTCCTCCAGATTGAAAGGTTTTGGTAATAACTATGATTCCTAAACCACACAAGGTTAGATACACGCCTATAAGCCTTCTATCAAATATGTCAAAACTGTTTGAGAGGATATTATAACTAAGAAACACATTTTAGGCGACAAAGGGTGTATTCCAAACCATCAGTTCGGCTTCAGAGTCAACGTAGTTGAGAAGGCCTTTGACGAAAGAAAATACTATTCTGCGCTTTTTATCGGCGTTTCTCAAGCATTCGATAAGGTATGGCACGCTGGCCAAATATACAAGTTAAAACTGAATTTGCCTGTAAACTTATATAAGCTGTTGGATAGTTATTTCACTGATCGAAAATTTATTGTGAAAGAGGGAAATTTTGTAAGCTCACCTTAGTCATTTGAAGCCGGAGTTCCCCAGGGTAATATATTGGGGCCTATTTTATATTTTTTCTATGCTTCAGATATGCCAACTAGGGACCGAGTCTATACATCGACATTTGCTGACAACACGGTTTTTTTAAGCGTTCACGAAAGTCCCGAAATAGCATCAAGATATTTACAAGCACACGTATTCAATTTAGATAAATAGTTGAAGAAATGGAGAACAAAGGTGAATGAACAAAAATGTACTCACATAACTTTCACACTGCGTAGGGAATCGAGCCCCCCTGAATTTCAGTTTGCCATAAGAAGTGTTTGTAAAAAAACAGCCTGAAATTCAGGTTTGAAAATTTTTAGGGGACTTTCAGTACGCAGCTAAAAAGAAAACTAAACGGAATTTTTGACTATTACAGGGATGTTAAAACAAAAAGTCTATACGGTTTTCTTTCAACTGAAACAAAAATTAATGTTCAGGCCAAGGCGAATCCATTATCAGGTGAAAGCAAAACGACAACAAATACAACAATAAAAAACAACATGTATTTTGTTTTTGTTTGGCCGGCTGCCTCTGTCAAAATAAATTAATTCGCCTTAACTAATATCAAAGCAAAATGAAAAAATAGCTGTGTTCGCTTATTTTCGAAGCAGAAGCTTCCAAAATTTATGTAAAATATTGAATTGAATTATTTTTTTACACAATAATAATTCAAGGGCTTATTAATCTTATGTGTAAAGATCCATGAAAGATGGTAAAACTACCTACAATGTTTCTAGAGCTGCTGACTGCATGTTTTATTTATTTTTACTAAAAGAAAAAATAGAACTATAAAAATAATCTGGACCCACCACAGCTGATTTAAATTGTTAAAATGTTATGAAAGTTTGTGTTGTGTGTTATTGTGTTGTATGGATTAAAAATTTAAAATAAAAAATCAACATATATTCATATGTAACGCCTTTTTTAAATAATTTTTTTTCATTTCAATTTTGATTTTGTTTTCAATATTGTTTCTAAATAAACAAATTTTAAAGAACCAGCCGGCAAAAAACGTAAACAAACAAAATTCAGCTGGGCTATCAACACCACCTGATATAAATTCGCCTTGGTTCAGGCAATTTTTTGGTAACATCCAAGGGATATTAACTAGGTAGACTCATTAGTACAAGAACTACAACCACAGGCATTTTGTTTGTGTAAAAAATAGCTTCTTTGTCATAAACAAAATGTTAACCTCTTCAGGGACATTGGCACATATGTGTACATTTAGCTTTTGTTAAATTTTTAAGAGGAATTAGCAAAAAGTTTCGTCACAGGATTGCCTTCCAATTTCGCAATATATCAATTTCGAATTCTTGCATTCTTTTTAACTATGATAAAGAAAAAAAGATGCCTCTTCTTGAGTTTAAAGCCTCATTGACCAGCTTACTAATATAGATGGGTAAACGTAAGAAACAACGAGGTATACCTGTACAATTTCTGAACCATCTAAAAAGTCAAAAACATGCATTGCCTAATACTAATAAGAATTTCCCTTTATTTAAATGTATAGCAGAAGGAGAAAACTGCATACAAACCTTAAGAAATAAAGAAACACAAGACCAATTTGTTCTTCGATAAATTCACCGACCTACAATCTATGCAGATATTTGGTAAATATTCTTAAGAATTTGACAAAAAATTCTAAATTTAATGTAAAAGACGCAGTTGACTTTAAAAATCGGATTAAAAGTACAAAAATCGAGAATGACGATATACTTATTTCATTTGATGTGATATCACTGTTTCCGAGCATACCAATCAACTTAGCTCTAAGGACAATTGAAGAGAAATGGAGTGAATTAGAACATCACACATCCATACCTAAGGATTTATTTATGGACCTAATAAAATTCTGCATAAAAGACAATCATTATTTTAAATACGACACTAAATTTTATGAGCAAATTAGAGGTATGCCTATGGGATCCCCTGCATCTCCGATAATTGCAGATATCGTGATGGAAAAATTATTAGATGAATCAATCATTACGATGGTTTCAAAACCAAAAATTCTTACCAAATATGTGGATGATATTTTTGCAATAGTTAAGAAGGAGTCAGTAAAAGATATACTAAATAAACTTAATTCATTTAATAACTATATACAATTTACCATGGAGGAGGAAAAAGACAATAGACTACCATATTTAGATTCCGTAGTGATAAGACAAGGAAATCTACTTAAATTTGATTGGTACCAAAAGCCAACATCATCGAGCAGGATGATCAATTTTTATTCAAAACATCCCAAACGTATCATAATGAATACTGCTTCAAATTTTATTCGACGGGTTTTATCTATAAGTGACAAAGACTTTCTTGCAGTTAATAGAGAAAGAATAACAAAGGTGCTGAAAATGAACGAATTTCCTAAGAGAACTATAAATGACCTTCTGTGACAAGCGGAAAGAAAGAAAAAACATGACGAGGAACCACCAAAAGTATATAAGAGCCTATCTTATATACCACAACTTTCTGAAAGGCTACAATTTTCCAACATATTTGATAAGGATAGTTATAAGCTCGCTTTTAAAAGCAATGATACTGTCAACAGATTATTCAGCAAGACAAAAACTAGGCTACCAAAAGAGGAAAAATCTAATGTGGTGCATGAAATTCCATGCAACGGAGACGGAACTAACATATGCAATAAGGTATATGTTGGCACTACAAAAACTAAACTTAAGACAAGAATTACATCCCATAGATCGGACCTAAAAATAACTGACAAACCAATAGAACAAAAAACAGCACTTACTGCCCACTGTACCACGACAAATCATAAGCTGAATTTTAAAAATGTGAGAATTCTGCAAGAAGAGAATAATTATATGAAGAGATTCATGTTGGAGATGCTACATATAATAAATGTCCCAATTGAGAAGCCATTAAACTACAAACAAGATACGGAGAAATGTGCTCACATATACAGACGAATAATAAATAAATATAAAAAATCAAAATAAATCAAAAATTAAAATAATTTTCAGTTTAAATGTTTAATTACAAAAGTTTGGATGCTGTGATAATTTAGTTTTATGATAATTGTTTAATATTTTTCAAGTAATATTGTCTAATAACGTGCTAATAAGATTTGTGTACTTAGTATTTTTTTTAATTTTTTTTAATTTAGAAAGTTTTTTATTAATTTAGACCTTGAGCCAAAATAAAAAAAAAACTATATTTGCTAACTAAAACAGGTCAACTATATGAAAAATATTTAATTTAAACAAGATTAAGGTTATTCCAGAAATAAGACTAGATTCTATAGCACACTATCCTTTAAAAGTTGAGCATAAAAACGATGTCACTATTTCAAAAAAAAAATAATTTAAATTTAACTATTTTTTTTTACTTTTTGTTTAGTTTATTTCTTTAAAAATAAACATAAAACACAAAACAAATTAGGAATAAGGCGAATATTATTTTGACAATCAAGAAAAACCATATGATGTCGAATTCGCCATTGAGTTTACCTGGTATAAATTTGCCTTTATCAAAGCTGAAAAAATAATAAAGCTGAAAAAAAGCAGTAAGCATCCGCACATGACACTCGTTAACACTCAATTAACGATTGAAATCAAACTGAAATATAAGAGAACAAGCGTCGGTGTGAGTTTTTTTATTGTTTTTGTAGCACAATTGTGCACAGAAAATAAAGATTTGGATTACACTGGTGTACATCCAGTAGCTGCATGAACTGATGTACACAGAGCACACTCTATTTCTGGCAAGTATAAATTCCAATCCATCTGGTCATTTTTTAATACGACCGAATAGCTATAATTACCGCGGGTAAATCCGCTCTGCAGCATTGGATTGCGGTGAATAAAATGCTGTTTTCAGGTGTATTATATTATACGTACTACTCATTTCCTTAAATAAATTTGAAGTGAATTGTTGACCATTGTCACTATGCAATATTTCTGGTACTCCAAACATTTGAAACACCTCTTGTACTAAAAACTGTACTTTTGAAGCTTCTCCCATAGCCTTCAAAACACAAACTTGGAAAAATGGTCCACTACTATAAATACATATATGTATATGTATTCCAATTTTTTGATCTAGGGTATTTACCCAAAAAATCAATATATATTTTCTGACAACTGCTAATGTATTGCTGAACTTGTATAGCCATTCTAGGCCAATAATATAATCTTTTGAGGCGTTCTAGCGTTTTCCTGATTCCATCATGAGCAGTTGTTGGCGTATCATGGGCCTTTTCTATTAGTCTCCGTGTTATCTCTTGTGGAATCTGCAACCGCCAAACTGACGGTCAAACGTGATTTTTTTGTAAATCTTCCCGTTTTCCATTCGCAAATCATTTGGTTTTCTTGTATGTTTTTAATCAATTGTATATACTTATCAGATTCACATGAAGTGGTTTCGACATCGAAAAATTTTTCATGAATTCTGCCAACTTCTTCAACGGGCATTCGGACACTATATTTTCTGATCCCTTGCGGTAAAATTATATGCCTGCAGTTGTAACGACCATCTTGCCAATTGTCCACTAAGGTCCTTTAGTGACATTAGCCAATTAAGACTAGCATGGTCTGTGATGACCGTTACTGCGTTTAACTTACGCGGATCTACTTTCACACTGCGTAGGGACTCATGCCCCCCTATTCGCATAAGTAATCAAACGATACATCAGCTTTCTAAATGTGCCATCAGTTAAAGCAGAATAGCGAAATATGCAGTAACGTATTTAAAGAAGGTTGAAACATATCCAAATCATACATACTAAATGAACGCGGTTACATTCGTCTAAATAGGAGGGACATTGCTTCTCTTGTCCGAAAATCAGAGGGATGACCCGCAAATGACAGCAGTAACCGTGAAATATACATTTTTGGTATAGCACAGGCTGGACTTAACATGTATATTTATTTTTACTTTATACTTAAGATATGAGTAATTATTGTTAGTTCAAATATATTGAAGATACAATAAATAAATTATGAAAAAAATTCTTATTTACTCAAATAAATTCAAGATACGAAAACTGGAAATTGCTAAATTTAAAAATAAGAGAAATGCACATATGTATGCTGGAAATTTTTAATTTAGAAGGCTCATATTTTAAAAGATCTATAATATTATCTTTATTCACCATTAAAGTTGTATCAGTATTCAACGGGTAAAGGTGGTCAGTCATTATAAGTTTCAGAAAATGGAAGTATAAAAATTAAACATAATTTTTCATAACTTTTCATTAATTTTTGAAAAAATGGTTTTGCAGCTAGCTCACTTTATATTTAAAACTTTTTCCCAGTTCTCATGAGTATTTAAATCAGGAATCAACCCTAATGTTTCGTCAATAAAATTAGGTAAATTAAAACGTATAATTGTACGACTAACAGTATTTACCATTTCAATGGTTTTAAAAATATTGTAGTTAAATACAAATTTGATTCTTATTTGATTTTAATCTTTAATATAATAATTCTTGCAAAAAAACCGACTACAAAACAAATATATGTGCATCAATTCTAAACTAAAAATTTAAAACGAAGTAATCTGTAAGAAATAGTACTCAAATCAAATACTTTTATACTAGTTGCTCTAAAGGACATAGTAATATACGTTCTGTACATTTAAATGTCTATCCATAACGGTTAAGCAGATAACGCCATATACGACAAATTTCGTCAAATATGAGGACACCCTGTATTTTTTTACACTTATTATTACTGACACAGTAATAAAAAGTAACCCTTCCAAAGATATGGCCATATAGCTTAAACAATATCACCTAGGGGACACCCTTTAATGTACAATTTTAAATTAAACACTTATTTTAAAGGACAGATTCTATTGAGACACCCTTTAAAATTTTAAATATTTATAAACGTTATTATACGGGACATTGTAGTGGAGATTCTGTCTAATTTTCAAGTGTTTGTCTATAACGGTTCAAAAAATAGGACTATAGATCTAAATATATAAAAACATTAGATTTTAATCTTGCAGGGATTACCTTGTCCATCATACGACATAAACGCTGAGCTGCATTGCATAAACCAAACTGCATCATACGTGATTGGTAGGGTGGCCGACCATAAACTGTATAGGCTGTGTAAGGCTTAGCCTCATCCTCCAATTCAATTTACCAAAAAGCATATTTTAGGTCGACGCTGCTAATGTAGTGGGACTCATCTATGCGGCTCAGGATACCATCGATGTTTTGCAAAGGATACGCATCCTTTACAGTTAGTGCGTTTAACTTACGCGCATCTATATAAAATCTATTCTTACCAGGTTTCCTGACAACGGTTGTTCGGTTTGACCACGGACTGTTGCTTTCTTCAATCACATTCAAGCTCAACATATTATCAATTTCAGCGTATACCTTTCTTGTACAGCTGGTGAAATAGGATAATGTTTTTCCTTTACCGGATTTGCACCTTCAATCAGTTTTATTTCACATTTTTCCAATTTAGTACATCCTAACCCTTTTTTTCAAATATGTATAGGAAATTTCTTAATAATATCATCCAGTTGTTGTTGTGGGCTAGATATAATTGTTGATCCAGTTCAGGACACAAATAGAAAACAATTTGATTTTTAATACCCTTGTATTCAGATTCTAATTCGCATTTACCTAACACCCGATGTTGCTGACCTGAAGCTGTGCTTACGTTGCAAAAAATTGGTTGTATGTATAAATTTATATCTGTAACAAATAACGTACCGGCAATTTTTCCCAAGCAAACTCACTGATGCGCCAGAATATAAAAGGCGTTTAAACCCCTTCCCATTTATCAGAACATCTGCATATGATCTACGATTTTTTTTGAAGGTATATCGTTTCTGCTATCACTCTGCGACGTCGTTTTCGAGTAATGAAATCATGTCTAAGTTTCAAAATATATTCACGTTTTTTTAGGATTTAATCTAAATACATATTTTAAATTCTGGGTTATTTCCTTGTTTTGCAGAGTTTACATATTTACCGCTATCGTTTCTTCAAAAATTCGTTTTCTTGTTTGAAGATAATTTTTACTCCCGCACTACTAAGGGTAAGATGTGTCTTATTTTAGAAAAATTCGGTGATATGTTTGTTGTAGTTGAAATTGTTGTAGGGCAGCTTTGCTGAAACGTGACTTGCCCATTAATGCCGCGCTCCTCTTAGAGTTTTCCAACGCTTGAAATCATTTTGAACAATTAGGTGTAATTGTATTCGGCTTTCCACATTTATAGCAGAAAAGTGACCTTTGTTGTGACTGACATTCTTTAAAACTGTGCCCATTTTGTTGGCAATTCCAGCATACCAATTCTCTGGTAATAGCTGCTACTTCATCCAATACTTGATCATCTACTTCAAGATCCAAAACTGTGTCGTTAAAATAATTCTGGTTTCTAACAGGTTGCTGTACATATGTACGACTGTCTCTTCTAGGAAACGTTCTTTGCCTCTAAACATTCCATACGCAGTTGCTCTAAAGAAGACAAAGCCTTCGGATAGACGATTCGTGCAACATTTTCTATTAAATTTCGTTTTGCAATTTTAATCATCTCCCCCTCTGCTACTGGTATTTCTAATTTAGCCCTGAGTAAATTCAGAAAATAGCCATCAATCGATTCCTCAGGCATCTGTTTCCGCTCTTCTAATTCATGCATTAACTCCCAATTAGATCTTATTGTTTTATATCTATTTAACAAAGCACTTCGTAGAGTGGACTAATCAGCTATCACAGTAGTCTGGAGAAGAGCCCAATACCACTGCTGAACTGAACCCGTTAGAAAAAGATGAAAATCCCGTTAAATTTCTTCCCAAGAAATATGGTACTGTCGATGCATATGCTCTAAACTAAATATAAATTCTTCCACAGAAAGTTGATCACGTCCACCATAGTTACCTTTAAACTCAAGTCCAAATTTACCGATTATTATTTTCCATCCATCATTATTTTGACTCGGTATTGGTGGGAAACTCAAGTTTTCACGATGTTTGGGGGTGCTGTAGCTTAAGTCGTTAGCACGTTGACTACTAAGCAATGGTCACGAGTTCAAATCTCAGCCGTGTCAACATCAATTTTTCTGATATGTATTAATTTTTCTTTATAATAATGCATATCACAGCGTCCTCCTTCGCCGGTATTACCACATAGCACTAAATCGCCGGCGAAGTAAAATAATTATAAATCGGCTATGCTAGCTTCAAACTAATTCGCCTAAATAACACCAGAGGCGCTGCAATACTGTTCTAAAAATAATCATAACGTGCAATTGCAGTGTTGCCAGAAACGAAGCTTTATTATCACACTAACCATCTGTATTATCTACTTCTACCCCTTTCCAAAGGAAGTATCACAGTTAATGTAGGCATTAATTGCCTGAGTGTTACTTCTCTTAAAAAAAAAAATTAATTCTTCCACAGAAAGTTGATAACGTCCACGTCCATGGTTACCTTTGAACTCAAGTCCAAATTTATCGATTATTATTTTCCATCCATCATTATTTTGACTCGGCGTTGGTGGGAAACTCAAGTTTTCACGACGTTGAAAATAAACTGGCCTGCTTCTTTCTTCGGTTGGTCGACTGTTTCCTATGTTACTTTTCCCTTATGACTAGTATACGTATTGCCTCCGATAATTGGGCTATACTCTCATGGACTTTCAACATTTCCCTTCCAATTTTCTCATTTATTAAATTATTCATATTGGTTAAATCCTCATGACTTGTACTTTTGTTATACAACTTCGCTTTAGGGATTGCACCACGATTTATCGTTGCCGACTTATCTTCAAACTGAGGCTACCGGGTGGTCATCCTGGTATTGTTGTGTCCAAAACGGCCGAATTTAAAATAAACAAAAATAGTCAAAAACAAGAAACACTTTTATTTAATAAAATAGACATGTATGTATTTAAAAAAAGGATAAGAAAATGAAATAAAAAATTTTGAGGTGTTTACCGTCTGTGCGAGCGATTGTTACGATGATTACGAACTAACTAATCATTCAATTCAAAGCAGCCGCTTACGCATGCTCGGTTAGGCAATTAGTACTGTGATAGCTCGGCCATACCTGACTCCAAATCGTCCTCGATTTGAGATTCATTGTCGTCATCTTCATTATCATTCAAATCAGGGGGGTTATTACGTATTTCGATTCGAAAAGAAAATCATTCGAATTTGTATGACTTTAACATTGTGTTTCGAAAAAGATTTCTTTCGAATCGAAATAGCCCCCCAGGATAGATTTTACACCAAGGATTTAGTTTGTCTGAGGAGAATATCTCTTTAATAAGATCTCTTTAATAAGATAGCGATCATTTCCGAGCACTCGTGCAATTATGTACGGGCCACGACACTTTGACTCGAGCTTGTGAGTGTAACCGGTGGCTCCGGGTTCGTATTCAATTACAACTAAATCGTTTTCAGCGTGGAGTGGCATGTTTCTTGTCGAATCGAAGTTTCCATTTTTCTCGCTCCTGATTAATATTCTTTAGTGCTAATTCATATTTATCTTCTGTAGTTGGTTCAGTTGTGGTCTCAGCGCGATCATTTTGTATTGCCGTTACGATATAATTTTGTATTAAGTCCTTCATCTTGAAATTAAAAACGATTTCGTTTGGGGTAAGTTTGGTAGTAGCGTTAATTTGGGAGTTGATAATCCATTGAAGTTCATTGAGTTTTACGTCACAATTTCTGGAGTCATCAGTTGTTGTTCTAAGATAATTGAGGATAACAGTATTGACTCTTTTAACTTGCCCGTTGGCTCGAGGGGTGCGAACTGCAGTTTTAATATAGTGAATATTGTGGTCATCGCAATATTTAGTAAATGCCTTTGAAGGCATTACTAAACATTACATTACTACTACAATTCTGCTAGGGAATCCAAAATATCCAGACATTTCGTTTAAAACCGGAGTTGTTTTTGTAGTTCTAACGGTTTTTAATATGAGAAATTTTGAAAATGCATCCGAAATTGCTATTATGTGCGTATTTCCGTTTCGTGAGCCTAAATGATCGATGTGAACCAAACGAAAAGGTATCGGCTCGGATGGTTAAAAATGCAATTGACATTCGATTATAACAGCACGTTACGCATGATGCAATATATTCCTTAACATACTTTCTCATTTTCGGAAACCAAAATATTTTCTGGATACGTTGCATGGTCTTCTCTGTAGCAAAATGTCCTATATCATCATGAAAATGTTTTACGAATCTCCACCTCACAGCCCTAGGTACCACAAATTTTAGCTATGTATTTATTTTACGGTACAAACGGTGATTTACGATCTCATAGTGGGCTTTAAGTTGCGTTTCCTCCGTCGATTTGATTTTCCCCGATAATACAGCCATAATGTTATTTAGCCTCTCGTCTTGCAGTTGCAACGTTAAAACCCTAAATCGTCGGCAACAGTAAACACAAATGCGGCTGAACCTACTTCGTTAGATGGCTCATCAGCTGATGGGCTAATCGACTACCATTTCGATGTACAAGTTCGAAGTCATATGCTAATAGCTTTAGCCACCATCTGGTAATCCTCGATTTCAGTTCTTTCATTTCTCTAACTTTTGCAGCAGCAGAGCAATCGGTCACAAGTCGAAATGGTTTTCCTAGTAGGTAAATTCGAAAACGTTCTAGCGACTCCACCAAAGCCAACACTTCCAATTCATAGCTGTGATAACGCTGCTCTTCCTTCGTACAATGTCGGCTGAAGTAAAAAACAGTTTGAAGGGTTTACCGTCTTGTAACTGAAGCAATATTCCCGCTAATTCAATGATGCTTGCGTCTGTATGTAGTTCGTGCACTGCCGTAGAATCATATAAGGCTAGTACGGGGGCATTAATAAGCATATGCTTTAATTTTTCCAATGCACGTTGTTCTTCATTGCCCCAGACAAAATTATTCCGTTCCGATTTATTCGTAAGTTTCGTAAGTGTTTCGAAACCACTTAAGAGCATATTCAGGTACAAACTTTCGGGAAAATCCTGTCAATCCAAGGAAGCGTCGAGGTTTTTTAAAATTCTTAATCGCGCCTATTTTCTGTTCGCCTGGTTTTATTCCTTCTCCGCTTACGATGTGACCAAGATAAACTATTTCTGTCTGTGTGTGAGCCCATATTTTCCCAAAATTAAGAAATTTCTGTAAGAGGTGTAGAACATCTTCAACTGTTCGACTAGGTATGATGACATCATCGAGTTACACTAATATTTCGCCATGATTCATATCTGCTGCAATTTGATCTATCACCTTTTGAAAACTAGCAGGAGCGTTAACTAGCTCAAAAGGGATTCGGTTATATTTTAGTTTCCGTCTGTTGTCACGAATGCAGTGTACTGCTTACAGTTTTCTTCAATTTCTAATTGATGATAGCTCATTTTTAAGTATAGTGTGGTAAATATTTTATTTCCGGCCAACTGCGCGAATTTTTCATCTAAAACTGGCTAGCGTATGGTGTTTTTACAGTAACGCTATTTAAAAGCCTATAGTCTACGCAAAGCCTGCTTTCACCATTCTTCTTTTCGACCAGCACCACGGGCGAAGCAAACGGGGAGACAGAGGTTCGTATGATTTGTCACTTCAACAAAACATTTACCATATTTAAAACTATAGCTCGTTTAGCAAAGGGTATGCGGTATGCTTTCAGATTTATCGGCTCATGTGTTTTTAATTCGATTTTCATTTTAGAGATTGTGTACTTACCCAGTTCAAATACATTACTGGCAAAACACTTACGATTTTTAACGATGATTGCCTTCAGCTCTGATAATTATTGATGTTTAACGGCATTACTTACATCAATTTTATTATCAGCCTCTAACCAGCATTCTTCTCCTTTTATCATAAATCGTTTTCCTTCACAACATTATATATTTCGACCCAGCAAAACGTCTTCAGGAAGCAGGTCATCATCGACCATGAATAGATCTGCATTCAAAGCGCAACCATCCATTTCAAGCGATGTATTGATTTTCGCTGAGCAAACGTATTTTCCACCGGAAAAACCTGATAAAATCTTGGAACATTTCTGTATATTGCTAATATCAACAGCACAACTCTCGCGGATTAAACGGATTGGGCTTCCTGAATCAACAAAAGCTGTTATTTTGCTACCGTTTATTAAAATCGTTATGACAAAATTGTCGTTTCGTTTGTGTCGTTTATAATGTACATTCGCTCTTGATGCATTCCATTATTTTCTCGGAAATTCTTCACTTTTGTGGTTCGTTCATTGGCAATGTACACATATCGGTTTACTTTTCCCTGAACCAGAGCAGTTACATTCGACCTCTCGACTACTTTGTTTGTCCTCTATTTTAGAAATGCCCGGTTCAACATTTTTATGTGTCACATTGTTATTTCTATAGGAAAATTATTCTATTTTCGCGTTACTGTATTCGACACTTTTATTTCGACCATACGATTGTTCATTTTTAACAGGATTATATTCGCAGTATGTATTAATATTGTGTAACAAGTCGCGAGTAATTTTTTGATATTATTTTTCTTAAATCACTATCGTTGGAAAAGCGTTCATTAACTCGAAAAACTAGAAACGAGAGGCAAAAACAAAAGAATAAAAATGTGAGAGAAAAAAATTACTTGCAAGTTTTTGCTAGTAAAATTTTTACTAGCAAGCATTTGTCAATCAGCTGTTCGGAATTTTGTGTTCAACATATTTTTTTTTGAAAAATGGTATGAAAAAAGAAATTTTTGCAATATTAAGAACAATATCAGTATTTAGTAGTTAAAATAATATAAAAGTGAATAAAATTTTGTTGGTGTATTGTTTTTAATTTTGTTTTTTTAATTTAGCGAGGGTATTAAGCGATAAAATTATGATTTTAAAATTGGTATTATACAGTTTTTAATATATTTTGAACAAAAAACATATTTGTGTTTTGGAATATTATTAATGTAGATAAATATTATAGAAATTTCTTTGATATAAGAATGTTTATTAGCACTGACTAACGAAAAATATTGACATCTAAAGCTTAAATGCATAATAAACTCGTTCAAAAGCTATTGCGTTATTATTTTTGTTGTTTGATTTACTTCTATGGTTTCCTTGAGATTACTATTATCAGTTTGAACTTCTTAAAAGCGACATTTCTGGCTAACAACGGTAGATACCTTAATGTTTGCCTTTTAAGTACAATTATGTTTACAACGGTACTATTTGATGGTCAAATCGGTACAATTTCTAAGTCCTTCCTAACACCAGTGTAGTCTACTTGATAATTTTTGCTAGTAAAGCGTTCATTTACTTTTTCATATTTAGGAGAGTAATTATGTAAATTTCTGTTTTACCCTCTCGTTGCTAGTTTTTGCTAGGAAAGTTACTGAACAGACCTTAAATCTTTCATCATATTTGCCAAAGAGTTTACTTGTGCTTGCAACATATTTGTACCGTCGTCAACTATAGACACTGATTTACTATTGTTTTCAGACCACGTAATCTCTCCGGCAAGATATATTTCGTCACTTTGCATTGCTTCACTTAACCGATGCACTAGTTCCCCCTTCTGGCCTGAACTTGGTAATTCTCTTTCGCGTAATAGGTCTTTTAATTTTTCAACTTTCAAAGAATTTATTTTAATCATTTTAGAAATTGTAGTTTTTATTAGTTATCTCGTTACAGTTATTTGCACAGTTATTTGTTTTTAATTTTGACCACAACAACAAACACGCAGCTGTTGAGCCTAATTTCCACATGCACTTGCAACTAACAACAAAAACCTTTTATTTTCTAAATACGCAGTTAGGTCGATTAACCCTTAAATGTTGGTTTTTTTGAACGACGAGACACACAATCACAATTTTAAAATACGCATTAAATTTGGTTTTTTTTAAATGTCTCGGGAATGTTCGTCGTTGTTGTTGCAAAAAAAAATATTTTTGGATTTTACGCACGCTTGTACTGTTCTTCTCTCACTTTAACACTGTAAGAGTACCTATCTCATTTCGGAATTGTCCAAAACGAATTTAAAATAAACAAAAATAGTCAAAAACAAGAAATACTTTTATTTAATAAAATAGAAATATATGTATGTGTGATTGTTACGATGGTTGCGAACTAACTAATTATTCACTTCAAAGCAGCCGCTTACGCATGCTCGGTTAGGCAATTAGTACTGTGCCAGTTGTTGTCCTTCCAATATTTTTCTTTCAATATTTTTCTTTCACCTGTGGTGACCAACGATTCAACTTTATTTCGTTTCAATTTATCCAATATTCTCAAAGCCTTTCTTTCATTCACCCCTATTGACTCGGCCATAAATAATTTTAATGAACGATGTTCATATGTATATCTCAAAACATAAAAATTTCATATCTGAGATGTTTTTTTTTTCAAATAAATCAACGAATGCAGCCAAAAAAAAAAGTAAAAACTAACACACATAAAAACTTAATACTAAATAGAAATAATATTTAATAATACTCCCGGAAGGAAAAATAAACAAAAATGAAATTAAATTAATATGTTATTAATAACTACGTGTATGATAATGATAAGAATAACACTAATAGTTATGTTAAAACTTTTCGAAATAGTAATAACCAATACGTAGAAATACGTATTAAATAGTACCCATCAAAATAATCGTACAACAAAATATGTTCTAAAACCAAATTAAAAACTACTCTATTTATACTACCAATACCAATAAAAACTATAAATACACTCAAAATAATATTTCCAAGCCATGCAAAACTATTTATAATAACTATACAAAAATACTTACATATTTACTTATTTTTTTGTCTAAATTAATTCAATAAATACGAAGATTTGAGTTAGGTTGATACTCTGTGAGAACAGTTTCATGTGTGTGGTTTAATTAAAAATTTATAGACCTGTAAAGGACATCTAACAAAAAGGAATGTTTCTCTAAAGCCAATCCAACATCCATAGCTAAACTTTCGGTCAATGGCACAAAAGACCTCTGAACAAACAAAAAACAAAAACTCAGAGCGGCTACCATTACACATATCAGTCTTTTTATCATTGTGTATGACACCAATGTTTTCAGAACTCCTTCATTTTATATGGGAGCGGTTGTTCTGCATACATAGTAATTCCACAAGCAATTCTAAGAGAAAAATAAAAATAGATATACAAACAAAAATATAATTAAGCTAATTCCAGTCTACCAAATGGCCAGTTTTATTTTAAATCTCCACGCTATAGACTGAAAAGTAAGGTATTAACCTAAGCATATAAAGATTTCACCTTAGACAATTATGCTTCTCGAAGCTTGCACAGTAAATCCTAATCATAGCATTTACGGTTTATAAGGTGTCCACCTATAAGGTAACAAATACCGCGAATCCACATCAGTATTTAAATTTAACCTATCGACTTGGGCTGTTTAATAAAGGAAACAGAAAACTATTGCTTAGTATACTT